>CM038679.1:523239308-523504024 GCA_021605205.1 Aegilops longissima
GTGCGAAAGGAGTTCTTATCCCTTATAAAGGCCGTAGTGCCTCCCCACTTACTGGTAAACTAAACTTATCCCCCAAGCGCCCGTGATTAATGGCGCGGTTGGGTTACCCACAGCCGTATAGTTGAGAATCCCGTGACAAGGGGACACGATCTCTGCTTCGACAAGACGTGCCAAGAAAACCGCCTCGCATTATGTGCGGTAGCTGGTTGAAGAAAACGGTTCGAATAATGACCGGGCCATGGCGTGATGTCACGTTATGAAAAGTTGTCAGCAGATTAGATTTGTGGAAATATTATACTCTCTACGGTGGTATGTGAAATTTGTTTTGCAGAGCCGGACACGATCCTTGTGTTCAAAATCTTTTATGGAGTATTCGGAGGAAGAACCCACCTTGCAATGCCGAAGACAATCTGCGCGCCGTACTCATCGTCATTGAAGCCTGGTTCAGGGGCTACTGAGGGAGTCCTAGATTAGGGGGTCCTCGGACAGCCGGACTATATCCTTTGGCCGGACTGTTGGACCATGAAGATACAAGATTGAAGACTTCGTCCCGTGTCCGGGTGGGACTCTCCTTTGCGTGGAAGGCAAGCTTGGCAGTTCGGATATGTGGATCTCCTCCCTTGTAACTGACTCTGTGTAACCCTAGCCCCATCCGGTGTCTATATAAACCGGAGGGTTTAGTCTGTAGGACAACAACAATCTTAATCATAGGCTAGCTTCAGGGTTTAGCCTCTCTGATCCGTGGTAGATCAACTCTTGTAATACACATATCATCAAGATCGGTCAAGGTGAAGTAAGGTATTACCTCCATCGAGAGGGCTGAACCTGGTAAACATTGTGTCCCCGCCTCCTGTTACCATCCGCCTTAGGCATGCGATCAGGGACCCCCTACCCGAGATCCCCGGTTTTGACACCGACAAGGGACTCGTGTGTGGCCTCCTCTTTGGATTGATACCTTGGTTCTCAAAAGCGGGGAGATACTTACGCTACTTTCTTGTATCACCCTTTTCCACTTCAAGGGAAAACCAACACGGTGCTCAAGAGGTAGCAGCCTCGTAAATGCGTCCCGCCACTGGTGCTCTCGGCGTGCGCGGTTAACATGGTCGAGGAACGGCTTCCATCGGACATGGATTTGTCGTGGAAGGTGATAATTGGGTCCACGACGGCAGCAAGTGCCTCCTTATTACGCGGAAAATAATGATTCCTCCACCTGACAGCAGGGACCCACCGGACGGGCCACCGTATTTCATGAAAAAAACATTTGCCCCCTGACTGCTGGGACCCACCGGACGGGCCACCGTATTGCGTGAAAAAAACGTTCCCCCGCTGTCAGCTCGGACCCACCGGAAGTGCCTCCTTATTACGCAAAAAAATGAATACTCCCCCTGCTGGTTGGGACCCACCTTGGTGGGAGGCTGACTTGTGGGCCTACTAAGTTGACAGGGACGGAGTGCTTTGTCGACTTAGTCAATATGAACGATTCTAGCTCCAGTGACTGTACGATGTCCATCCAACGGCCGTAGTGCTTCTTCAACCTCTGGTCTTGTTGCTCTAGCCGCCCAAAGCAGCGTCGGTCGTGCCGCAAGCTCCTGCCTCCCGTGGCCGGCTGTGCTGCCACGGAGGCCTCACCGCCCCCTACTATTCCCACCGCTGGCCAGGCCCGCAGCCGCGGCAGCCTCACACCGCAAGAACCAGTGAACCCTTATACTCCTCTCTCCGGGCTTCCTGCCGCGTCTTCCTCGGCTCAGCGTCGTCCCCTTCCTAGGCCTCGCCGTCGTCCACCCTACTGGTGCTCTCGTGTGCATGGTCAACGTGGTCAAGGCGACTTCCATCGGAAGAATACTGTCGTGGAGAGGTCGACAAGCGGGTCCACGACCGCAGCAAAGGAAATGCCTCCTTATTACGCTGCAAAATAATTATTCCTCCACGGCGACGAGGGACCCATGGACAGACCACCGTATTTCAGCTAAAAAACGTTTCCCCTGACTCAGGGACCCACAGGTACATCTTCTACGCAAGGAAGTGCATCCGGGCAAAAACAAAAAAACAATTGGCGCCCACCGCTGGGACCCACCAACTACATCTTCGCAATCGAGGAAGTGCACGACGATCGGGACCCACCTGGTGAAGCATACGTATTCGCTGTCATTTTGGTCGCGAACGATATGCGTGCATACTTGGGTCGATGTAGAGGCGCGCGTGTAAGTAGTAGAAGGCGCCGCGTAGCATGTACATGTGCGCCACAGCGACGTGGTGCAAGAAAGTAAATCTGACGCGTCATGCACGCATACGGGCGGGGTCTCGAACGCCTACTCGCGCGTACGTACGGCCAGGGCTCGTGTACATGGCTGGGTCAGAACAGAGAAACAGTGTTGTCGTCGTGTTCATGGGGAGCCAACTGGCTGGGTCGGAACGGAATGCGTCGTCGTGTTCATCGGGAGGGCTTGGACGGAACAGCCGATGGAAACGAGGCCTTGCGTACCACAGAACGGAGGAAACGGCCTTGTGTTCGACTGGCCACGTTCGAAACGGGATCCTGTTTATCGGGAGGGGTCTTGTGTACCGCAAAACGGAGGAAACGGACCTCCTACGGTCGAAACAGGGGTTCTGTTGATCGGGAGGGGTGTGGCGTACCGCAAAACGGAGGAAGCGGACTTGTGTTGGAGCACTATGGTCGAAATGT
Organism: Aegilops longissima; assembly: GCA_021605205.1. Lineage (NCBI taxonomy): Eukaryota > Viridiplantae > Streptophyta > Magnoliopsida > Poales > Poaceae > Aegilops > Aegilops longissima. The sequence goes on from CM038679.1 coordinate 523,241,992, forward strand.
GGTCCTGTTCATCGGGAGGGGTGTGGCGTACCGGAAAACAGGACTCCACGGGATACTGTTCATCTCCACCGTTGACCCCTCCACCTCCACTTGCCATCGCTCATCCACCGTCGACCTCCTCCAGCCTTCACCTGCGACTGTTCATCCACGGGATCCTGTTCATCCATCCTCCACCGCACGCTACTCCACCGGCTACTGTTCAACCAGCCCCTCCACGGGCTCTTGTTCAACCACCCCTCCATGGGCTACTGTTCATCCTGCCCTCGACCATCTACTGTTCATCCTGCCATCCACGGGCTGGTCCTGTTCATCCTGCCCTCCACGGGGTCCTGTTCATCCATCCCCAACCGGCTCGAACGATCGGGGTCCTGCTCATCCACCCCCACCGAACTATTAATCCAAACCCCAAAGAACACTCACTTTTCATCCAGAGGCAACGCCACGGGTCCCGCTCATCCACCCCCATCGGGAACTGTTCATCCAACCCCCCGCAACGCCATGCTCATCCAGAGGCGATCGATCGGCTTCGCTTAGCAGCATAGCGAAGAATCGCCGATCGGGTTCGCTTAACAGCCATCGATCGACCGCCGGGTTCGAGAACTCGTAGCTCGCAGCAGGTAATCGCCGGGTTCGATTAGAGCCCAACGCCTCGCTTCGGGTTCGATTAGAGCCCAACGCCGCACACACGCCTGCAGCGTTTATGAGAAAAATGCGCATCGCTCGCCCCGACCACCCAATCGTAACCGGGATTCCCGATATTTTCCGCTACCGCTTCTACCACGGTTTTTTCCGTCAAGGACGGCCCAAAGAATGTCATGCAGCTGCATCTCCGGCCCGCCCAGGACGGAAAGCCCATTTTCTGTCATGAGTTTTTGTCATAGAAGTACGACCCCACCACATCTATGATGATACCGGGTTTTGTCACAATTATCATCATAGAAGTGTCATAAGTATGACAGAAAAGATTTTCATTTGTCCCAAAATGTCATGGATGTGTCTTTTTTTGTAGTGTTACCAAATTCCACTTATCAAAGGCGCTTCACTCCCCGACAACGGTGCCTGAAAATACCTTGATGACCCACAAGTATAGGGGATCAATTGTAGCTCTTTTCGATAAGTAAGACTGTCGAACCCAATGAGGAGCAGAAGGAAATGACTAGTTTTCAGTAAGGTAATGTCTGCAAGTGCTGAAATTGTAAGTAGCGAGTAGTTTGATAGCAAGATAATTTGTAACGAGCAAGTAACGATAGTAACAATAAGTATGCAGCTAGGTATCCCAATCCTTTTGAGGCAAAGGACATGCCAAAATGGTCTCTTATGATAAGCAAAGCGTTCTTGAGGGTACACGGGAATTTCATCTAGTCACTTTCGTCATGTTGGTTTGATTCGTGTTCGCTACTTTGATAATTTGATATGTGGATGGAGCGGAGCTTAGGTGATGTTCTTACTTGATCAAACCTCCTACTTATGATTAACCCTCCCGCAAGCATCCTCAACTATGAGAAAAGTATTAAGAATAAATTCTAACCATAGCATTAAACTCTAGGATCCAATCGGTCCCTTACGGAATAGTGCATAAACTGGGGTTTAAGCTTCTGTCACTCTCGCAACCCACCATCTATTTACTACTCCACAATGCATTCCCTTAGGCCCAAATATGGTGAAGTGTCATGTAGTCAACATTCACATGACACCACTAAGGGAATCACAACATACATACTATCAAAATATTGAACACATATCAATTTCACATGATTACTTGCAACATGATTTATCCTGTGGCCTCAAGAACAAAAGTAACTACTCACAAATAATAAACATGCTCATGATCAGAGGAGTATTAAATAGCATCATGGATCTGAACATATAATCTTCCACCAAATAAACCATATAGTAATCAACTACAAGATGTAATCAACACTAATAGTCACCCCCTAGCACCAATCCATAGTTCCGGTAAAAAGATTGAATACAAGAGATGAACTAGGGTTTGAGATGAGATGGTGCTGGTGAAGATGTTGATGGAGAATGCCCTCCCCAAGATGGGAGAGTTGTTGGTGATTATGATGACTATGATTCCCCCTCTGGAAGGGAAGTTCCCCCGGCAGAATCGCTCCGCCGGAGGGCAAAAGTGCTCCTGCCCAAGTTCCGCCTCGAGACGGTGGCGCTCCGCCCCGAAAGCCTTCTCCTTTTTTTTCTAGGTCAAAATGACTTATATACCAGAAGATGGACAACGGAGGTGGGCCGAGGAGGCCATAACCCACCAGGCCGCGCTAGGCCAGGTGGGTCGTTCCCACCTGGTGGCCCCCCTCTGGTAGTTATTGGCTCCAATATTTCTTAAATAATCCATAAAAAATCTCCGTGAAGTTTCAGCTCATTTGGAGTTGTGCAGAATAGGTAGCCTGCCGTAGCTTTTTCTGGTCCAGATTTCCAACTATCGGAATTCTCCCTCTTGGTGTGTACCTTGCAAATAATGAGAGAAAAGGCATTAGAATTACTCCAACAAGCATTATTATGGATAAAAACATTATAAATAATAATAAGAAAACATAATGCAAAATGGACGTATCAGTTCATCAGCGCGGTCATGTCTTGATGGTATTGGCTCGAGGGCCTCGTCATCAAATTGTGGTAGTAGTCGAGGCTTCGGATAACTCTTTGTTGGGCGCTGAAGGCCATACTCTTCGGCGGCTAGGACCTGGGTCCATTTGTCGTTGAGTGTATCTTGTTCGGCTTGGAGCTGTTGCTGCTTCTTTTTTAGGCTTCTCGCTGTTGCGATTAGCTGGTGCCTGAAGCGCTCTTGCTCGAGGGGTTCCTCTGGCACGATGAAGTCTTCGTCACCGAGTCTCACATCATCCTAGGAGGGTGGTAGATAGTTACTATCCTCCGAGTCCTCGTTCTCGACTAGATCGTCAGGGTTAACTTGCCCCTCCTCCCAATCATCATGTTCGGATGTTGGCTCGACGAGGGCTTCGGGGTATTCGGCGTTCTCCGGAGTGTTATTGTCTCCGATGCCGGTATTACTGTCTTTTTCACGATGCGATTTTGAGCAGCGGCGCTGACGTCGACGCATTGGAGGTGCCTCAACAGGCTTGTCCTCAACCGGATCCTTCCTGCCATTGTCGTCATCCTCTTTGGGTGTGTCCACCATATACACGTCATATGTGGAGGTGGCCGTCCAACGGCGGGTCTTCGCCTTGTTCGTCTCCGGCATCGTCGTTCATGCTGTCGATGTCTTCGGAGGTGTAATCCAGCATGTTGGTTAGATCTTCGACAGTTGCTATGAAGTGGTTGGCGGGTGGGACATAAAATTCCCCGCTTTCAGCCCCTAGTCCGGGCTAAGCGTAGTTCGGAAGTGATTCCTCTGTAATGGCGAGGGATCGCACTAGGTCCAGGGCCTCGTTCAAAAGCGAGGTTTGGACGGGGAAGCAAGAGTCCATGGAGCTAGGCGGGGCAGAAGCCTCCTGGCCATGCTCACTTGACGTGGGCCTCGAGAGTCCGGAGCGAGTGTCCGGGGGAGAGTCCGGCTATTCAATGATAAGGGGAATCCGGTTTGACTCCAGGCTTGCCGATGACACAGTCTCCTCTGGGTCTGCGGTAGTAAGCTTCATAATCGCAAAGAGTCCGGTGGGCTCTAAACTCCCATCTTCGGACCTGTTGGTTTGCTCCAGATCTAATGCCATAGCAGTGGTCGGAGCCACAAACCCTTCGAAGATCAAGTTTCCTTGGATATCAGTGACATAATTCAGATTTCCAAATCTGATCTGATGACCAGGGGCGTAGCTGTTGATATGTTCAAGGTGGCCAATCGAGTTGGCACGCAGCGCGAAGCCGCCAAATACAAAAAGCTGACCAGGGAAGAAGGTTTCCCCGGAAACAACAACATTGTAGATGATCGGACGAGCCATTGAACCTTCTGTTGACGGCACAGTGGTGAAGGAAATATGCCCTAGAGACAATAATAAAGTTGTTATTTATATTTCCTTATATCATGATAAATGTTTATTATTCATGTTAGAATTGCATTAACCGGAAACTTAGTACATGTGTGAATACATAGACAAACAGAGTGTCCCTAGTATGCCTCTACTTGACTACATCTGTCGGCGTTCTGGGAACGGGGGTCCCCAGACTTGCCTGCCTGCGGCCTGCGGCGTGGCTCAAAGGAGGCCCAGGACAGCCCATCTTCATCAATGCAAGCTCAAGACCCTCGCGAGGGGCCAAGCCTCATGGGCGGATTTACAAGGGGCTTCTCAGCACGGCCTCAGCGGGCTGGCTCATGAGGAGGCGGAGAGTTCAAGGCAGGGTACCTCACGAGGTGCCCATGACGCAAGCCATGACGACCAAGGGCACCGAGGCGGGCGCCAGCCAGCGCAGCCCCTCCTTTCCTCTTTGGTGCAAAGGGAGCAAGCGCAGATTTAGAGCATCAAGCAAAGGCATCCGTTTCGGTGCAACAAGACCAAGACCAGCCCCAACGGCTGGGAGGGGGTCATCGTGGAGCCCAAGCAAAGGCTATCACCAAAGCCTTTGGCAAAGCGAGGACCAACTTTAGTCAGATAAGTGTACCCGATGTTCCCCTTCAAAATGGCCAATTGTTGGCGCCCTTCCCGCTCAATATTTTGGAAGAGGCCCAGGGCCTTCGCCTATAAATAGGAGTAGCCACACTCAGAGCAGGGGGATCGAAACGATTGGGATCCGAGATCCAGAGAAAGACAGAGACCCGATCCTCAAGCTAGAGCAACTGAACACCACCTAGCAGTTCATTGCACCAGCCAAGAACAGACCCTCGCGAGGCTGTTCTTCCTTGTATTGTTCCTCATCAGCCCAAGAGGCAATCCACCACACCACACACTGGAGTAGGGTATTACACCACAATGGTGGCCTGAAACAGTATAAATCTTGTGTCTCTTGTGCTGTTCTCTTTAGTAGTTTAGGTCCCAAATATTCGGGCGAGGTGCGAGACGGTGGAGGTTGGATCTCCGCGCACCCCTGTAGTTCGAACCTTAAGGGTCTGCTGAACCCGAATCCGACATTTGGCGCGCGCCAGTAGGGTGCGCTGAATCTGCTTTCGTCGCCTCGTTCTTCCCTCGACCACCGCAACCATGTCTACCACCTGTCGGGCCTCGCAGCGGCCGAGCCGCCTCCCCATGTCGCCAGACGGCTCCCGTCGGGCGCGCGCTTTGTCGCTCCGTCACCTGCCGTCCAACACCGCCACCGGCGGGCGGGAACGGGCAGCAAGCATCGCCCTGCACTCCTCGGAGACCCCAGGAGGAGCCGCGCAGCCTCGTCACCCGTCCCCATCGCGCCGGTTCCTCCGGCTGTCATGCCCTCCCTCTGGGCGGCTCGCGGCGCCGCCTTCCAGCCGCCATGTCAAGGCATTCGTCCGCTGGTCGGCGCCGCCTCCACGCGGCAGGGCCCTCGGGCGGACGGAGCCGCCGGCCGGGCTGACCCTCGACTCTCGTGACCACCCCACCAACTCGGCGGCTGGTGCGCTCCCCATGCTCGCCACGCCCACCATATGCCAGGTTGCCGCCACCAGACCCTCATCGACGGCGGCGCCGGCCTCAACGTATTCTCGCCGAGGCCTTCAACCTCCTCTCAAGATACCCAGGAGCGGCTGCAGCCCAGCCGGCCTTTTTTCGGGCGAGGAGGAGGGTCATCCAGCTCCTTGGGGCAGATCCGCTTCCAAAGGACCTTTCGCACCTCGACAACTTCCGCACGAACTGGTCGACTTCGACATTGCCCCCATCGGCCTCCCCTACAATGCCATCCTTGGCTATCCAAGATTGGCCAAATTCATGGCCGCAACCCACCCGGGACAACCTCATGAAGATGCACGGAGCAGCGGCGTCCTCACCGTGACTGGATATACCCGAAGGTGCGGCCATGAGCCTTCGGGCTCGCCTCAAGACGGAGCCCACGGCGCAGCTCCCAAGCGGAATCCCTCAAGCTTCAAGGGGCTGCGCCACCAAGAAGAAGCAGTTGTTCACTCAATACAAGGCGGAGACCAAGCAGATACACATCGACGAGGACGGGTCCACAAACGCCACCTTCACCATAGGTGCCAACCTCGAGCCCGAACAGAAGAAGCCTGGTCAAGTTCCTGCGTAACAAGAAGGTGTTCGCCGGGAGCCCGATCAGTCAAGGGGATCCCACGGGCGAATCGAACACCACCTCAACGCAGCCCCAACGCATCCTGTGAAGCGTAAGGCGAGAAGGCAGCCCACCAAAAGAAGGCCTTCATCGCCCAAGAGACCCTCAAGCTAGAAGCCGCGGGAGTTATTCGCGAGGTCCGATACCCAGATTGGCTGGCCAACCCCGTGGTGGTGCCAAAGAAGGGAGGAAAGGAGCGCATGTGTGTCGACTTCACCAACCTCAACAAAGCATGCCCGCAGGATCCGCTCCGCTCCCTCGATCGACTGGATCGTCGATTCCACCGCCGAGTGTGACCTGTTATGCTTCTTGGACGCCTTTTCCGGGTATCATCAGATCAAGATGGCGGTGGAAGACGTGGAGAAGACGGCCTTCTTAACCCCGTGTGGAGTGTACTGCTATACATGCATGCCATTCGGGCTGCGCAACGCGGGGGCAACCTTCCAGCGGCTCATGCACATCACCCTGGGCCCGCAGCTCGGGAAGAATGTGGAGGCTTACGTCGACGACATCGTGGTGAAATCTCGCGAGTCCAAGACCTTGATACAAGACCTGGAAGAAACCTTCGCGAGCCTCAACGCAGTGAGCCTGCGGCTCAACCCGGAGAAGTGTGTGTTTGGAGTTCCCTCGGGCAAACTCCTGGGTTTCCTCGTGTCCCACCGAGGCATCGAGGCCAACCCAGAAAAGGTCAAGGAAGTTGAAGTCATGAGCCCACCAAAGACCCTCGTGGAAATGCAGAAGCTCACGGGCGCCGAACGGCGCTGGGCCGTTCATCTCCCGATTGGGGAGCAGCGCTGCCTTTCTTCCAACTCGATGAAGAAAAGGGGCCCTTCAATGGATCAAGAGGCCGACAAAGCGCCCAAGACCTCAAGAGGTACCCGACCAGCCCTCCAAAGATGGTGGCCCTGCCCTCGTGGAGCCCTTGGTACTCTACCTCGCTGCCACTCCCTACTCCGCTAGCGCAGCTCGTGGCGCTTAGGGAGGAGCGCCGAGACCAAGACCACGGCGGCCACCCGAGCTAAGGCAAGACCGAATCAAGGAACTAGCGAAGCCAAGACCGCAATGGAAGAAGATCAGCCGTCGCAGCAGAGCGCACTAAGGGTAGGAGAGGCCCCCATCCAAGCACCCAGCCCTGGAGGCGCCGTCGCCTCGGGAGGCACCTCGGCTCCGAAGACGCCACCAGCGCCGACGCCCCCTAACCTCGCCGAGCACCCGTGTATTTCATCAAGACCGTGTTACGGGATGCGAGGGCACGGTACCCCATGCCACGTAAGCTCCTCCTCGCTGTTGGTGGCTTCGCGCAAGCTGCGGCACTACTTCCAGGGTCATCCAATCAAGGTTGTCTCGGCATACCCCCTGGAGAGGGTGCTCAGGATCCCCAACTCGGCCGGAAGGGTCGCCGAGTGGAACATTGAGCTGCAAGCATTCCAGCTCGAGTTCAGCACAACCAGAGTCATCAAGGGGGCCGCGCTGGCAGATTTTGTGGCCGAATGGACAGAAGCACCGGGCCTCAGGGCCGGCGAGGATCGGTCCCTCTCCCCATGAAGCGAAGCGCCAGAGGGTTGGGTCATGTACTTCGACGGAGCGTTCTCCAGACAGGGCGCTGGGGCTGGGGCAGTGCTCATATCTCCCGCTCAGGACAAGCTCTACTATGCCATGCAGCTCTGTTTCCAGCATGGCGAGAAGGTCTCCAACAATATAGCAGAATACGAGGGGCTGATAGCGGGTCTGAAGGCTGCCGCTGCCCTGGGGGTGAAGCGCCTTACCATCAAGGGCGATTCGTAGCTCCTCGTCAATTTCTCCAACAAGGTGTACGAGCCAAGAGATGAACACGTGAGGCCTACCTTGGAGGTCCGCCGGATGGAGAAACAGTTCGGGGTTGAGCTGCAGCACGTGCCCAAGGCACCAATCAAGAGGCCGACGACATCGCCAAACGAGCCTCCAGGAGGTTACCCCAGGAGCCGGGCGTCTTTGAGGAACGGCTCTTCAAGCCCTCAGCCCTGCCGCCGTTATCAAGCACAGCACAGCCTCGGGAGGAGCTCCCTCAGCCACCTGCCTCGGGAGCCCCAGCCTGTGGCCTGGCCTCAGGAGCACGCCTGCTCCTAACGATGGAATCTCAAGAGGAGTGCTGGATCACGGAGCTCAAGAGTTACTTAACGCGTGGGACTTTGCCGGAGAAGGAGGAGGAGGCAGAGCGTGTGGCGCGGCAAGCCACGGCATACAGCATCATGGATGGAGAGCTCTACCGAAACGCATCAACGACGTATTCTCGCTGCCGCATCACCGAGGGAACAGGGAAGGAACTGCCGCAGATATACATGGCGGAGATTGTGGGCACCATTCGTCGTCACGACCCTCGCCAAGCATGCTCCGCAGATGGTTTCTATTGGCCCACCGCGCCAATGACGCTTATCGAACTCATGAAGGCTTGCGAGGCTTGCCAATTCCATGCCTAGCAGATCCACCAGCCAGCAGAGGAGGTTCAAACCATCCCCTCACTTGGCCATTCGCGTCCGGGGCTGGACATTCTGGCCCTTTTCCTCGGGCGCCAGGGCTATCGCTACTTACTCGCCGCCGTGGACAATTCACCAAGTGGGCGAAGTCGAGGCCGTCCGCCCCATCCTCACCGGCTCATGCGGTCAAGTTCATCAAGGGCATCGTGAGCCGGTTCGGAGTGCCAAGCCGCATCATCACCGACAACGGTTCGCGAGTTCACCAAGAATCTTTTAAAATGTATCGCGCTAACCTTGGGACGCAGATATGCTACGCTTTGGTGGCGCACCCGCAGCAGAACGCCAGCCGAGCGGGCTAACGCAGAGGTCCCGAGAGGCCTCAAGACCAGGACGCTCAAGAAGAAACTGGAGGCTGCGGCGGCAGGGCTGGTATGACGAAGCTCCGTCCGTGTTGTGGTCCATCCGCACAACCGCAACCAAGCCAACCGGGAGACCCCTTCTTCCTGGTCTACGGAGCCGGCGGTCCTCCCCGACGAGGTCAAGCGCCGATCCGCTGGGTCCCGGCGCTTGATGAAACGCTGCAGACGCCATGCGGGACGGCCCTCGGCCGGGGAGGAGCGCCGCCGAGAAGCCACGCCGCGAGCGGCAAGGTACCAGCAGTACTCCGCGATACCACCGCCGCAACATCCGCCCCAGTAACTCTCGAGGTAGGGGACCTCGTGTCTCCGGGTCCTCTGCGCAGGAGGGATTGCATAAGCTCCCTCCCATGTGGGAGGGCCCGCTCAAGGTTGTTCATGTTTCCGTGCCCGGCCCGCACGCTTGGAGACTCAAGAGGAGTACCTATACGTAACGCGTGGAACATCCAAAGACTCCTGAGGTTTTACCCCTAAAAGGCCCAAAGGTTCGTGAAGAAGGCGAATGCCCTGTGAAGCTCATTCTTTTGGAGAAGGCCCAAGGTTCGTGAAGAAGGCGAATGCCCTGTGAAGCTCATTCTTTTGGAGAAGGCCCAAGGCTCGTGAAGAAGGCGAATGCTTGTGAAGCTCATTCTTTTGGAGAAGGCCCAAGGCTCGTGAAGAAGGCGAATGCCTGTGAAGCCTATTCTTTTTGGAGAAGGCCCAAGGCTCGTGAAGAAGGCGAATGCCCGTGAAGCTCATTCTTTTGGAAAAGGCCCAGAGCTCGTGAAGAAGGCGAACGCCGTGAAGCCGCGCTGGCTGAAAGGGCCCGGAGCCCGTGAAGAGGGCCAACGCCCGTGAAGCTTGCTTCCCAGAAGAAAGGCCCGGAGCCTGTAAAGAGGACCAACGCCCGTGAAGCTTGCTTCCCAGAAGAAAGGCCCGAGCTCAGAAGAGGGCCAAGGCCCGTGAAGCTTGCTTCCCGGAAGAAAGGCCTGAGCACGTGAAGAAGGCCAACGCCTGTGAAGCTCGCCGCCTGTGACACTCTCACGTAATAATGAGTTGGGGCTGTACACGCCCGAGTCTCGTGGAGTGCCGCCTCAGCCCCGGGCTCCCTCCCACGCCTGGGCAGCACTTAGCTCAGCTGGTGAGAGAAGACGTCAAGACTAGACTAGGTGCCGACGCTGCTTTTCGCTTGCTTTCTGCAGCTGACTAGTTATTCCCATTTGGAGTTTTTATCGAAACTATTGCCCTTTTTGGTTCGTGGTTCTTCGATCTTTTTCGCCTCCCCGCCTCGATTTTTTAGCTGGGACTCATGAGGCGGAAGCCTCTGGAGCCCCCACGAGCTGCCTGCCCCTATCGCTCAAGTTTTCACGGCCCGGGTCCACAGCCGGAGCACCCTCCCACCATGCCTCACGGGCAACACAACGCGAACACGGGCTCGGATCGGTCGCCTCATGCCACGGCCGAGGTTCACTTGCGAATGGGCGACTGATGTATGGAAACAGACCAGGATAACAAAAGCAGACAATGATTAACGGCGTTAACCTAAACGCATGCACGGGCCACACATTGTTGCCTTTTTGCGCAGGAGAAAAGAAAGGAAAAGGATGAAGCGGGTGAAGCACGCCTGCGCCGGCTCTCTTGGAAGGCTCGAGCCGCCTCCGGAGCTCAGGCGGACTCCCTCTCGCGCTTCACCTTGGCATGGCGGCAAGCGGACCCGCTGCCACCCCCCAAGCAGGCGCAGCAGCGTGGGGGCTGGCCGTGGCCGCTGCTGGAAGAATCACCATCCAAGAAGAGCTGGTGAAGCGTGAGGAGTCGCGGCATCGCCACCGCCTGCGCTGCCCTCTCCACCCACGCCGGGCTGAGTCCTCGGCGCGGTCGCCGCCTTCGTGGAAGCACCCCATGCGGCGACTGCCCTCCCCGAACACCCTCAAGTAGAGGGTGGCGTCGCCGTCGTACTTGAAGTGCAGGGAGCACCGGCGGCGAAGACCACGCGCGCGAGCGAACGTCTGCCAGCCGCGGGTCAAGGACAGGTTCCCTGCAGCAGAGACCTCCAGAGAAGCCCACGAAGCCCGGCTGCAGCAGCCATCCGCCTTGAGCCAGAGGCCACTCAGGGCGCCATCTGGGAGCTCACCCAGGAGGAAGCACGGGAGCTGAAGCCGGACGCCGGACGGCTCCTCCGCCTCACCATGAACTCGCAGCGCTTGGCAGCATGGAGGCGCGCCTCGGGGACACGCGGACGGGCGCGCCCCCGACCATGGCCAGCCACTGTCGCCACGCTGAGAGCCTCCCCACGACCATGGGGACCGCCAGGAGGCCACGGATGCTTGCGAGGGCCTCGACCATGCTTAGGCGGAGGAGAGGAAGACTCGACCGACGGCCTTTCCCTTCTCGCGGCCGAGAACTTCCTTGGTGGAGCCATGGAGAAGAAGGAGAGACAAGAAAGGATAGACTGAAGGGCGCGCGCGTTCCGTGCCTATAACCTCGAAGGCCAACCGCCGGCCTCCACGATCACCGTAATCATGACCAACTCGCATGCGAGGACTTGTCGAATTTGGGTGGTTACCGAGGCATCGTGGGGAGGCAAGGCGCACACGCCCAATCAACCGCCACGCGTCGCCTAAGGCCGCAGAGCTGTCGGGGCCCGCGACGCTCAGACTTGCCCTTTCGCCTCTCTGCCCGCCAAGTTCGGGCGCGCCAGGCCCGGGGCTCTTGTCGGCTCGGGAACGGGGTCCCTGACTTGCTCGCCTGCGCCTGCGGCGTGGCTCAAAGGAGGCCCAGACAGCCCATCTTCATCAACGCAAGCTCAAGACCTCGCGAGGGGCTAAGATTGCGGGGCGGACGACAAGGGGCTTTATCGTGCACGGCCTCGTCAGGCTGGCTCATGAGGAGGCGGAGATTTCAAGGCAGGGTACTCGCGAGGTGCCCATGACGCAAGCCATGATTTACCAAGGGCGCCATCGGGCGCCAGCCACAGAAGCGCCCTCCTTTCCTCTTTGGTGCAAAGGGAGCAAGCGCAGCGAGAGCATCAAGCAAAGGCATCCATTTTGGTGCAACAAGACCAAGACCAGCCCCGACGGCTGGGAGGGGGTCATCGTGGAGCCCAAGCAAAGGCCATCACCAGAGTTTTGGCAAAGCGAGGACCAACTTTAGTCAGATAAGTGTACCCGTTGTTCCCCTTCAAAATGGCCAATTGTTGGCGCCCTTCCCGCTCAATATTTGGGAAGAGGCTCCGGGCCTTCGCCTATAAATAGGAGTAGCCACACTCAGAGTAGGGGGATCGAAACGATCGGGATCCGAGATCCAGAGAAAGACAGAGACCCGATCCTCAAGCTAGAGCGACTGAACACCACCTAGCAGTTCATCGCACCAGCCAAGAACAGACCCTCGTGAGGTTGTTCTTCCTTGTATTGTTCCTCATCAGCCCAAGAGGCAATCCACCACACCACACACTGGAGTAGGGTATTACACCACAATGGTGGCCTGAACCAGTATAAATCTTGTGTCTCTTGTGCTGTTCTGTTTAGTAGTTTAGGTCCCAGCGATTCGGCAAGGTGCGAGACGGTGGAGGGTTGGATCTCCGCGCGCACCCCAGAGTTTGAACCTTAAGGGTCTGCCGGAACCCGAAATCCGACAACATCGTTAATCAAAGATGGTTAGGTTTCCTAACCATAGACATGTGTTGTCATTTGATGAACGGGATCACATCAATAAAGAATGATGTGATGGACAAGACCCATCCGTTAGCTTAGCATAATGATCGTTAAGTTTTATTGCTATTTCTTTCTTCAGGACTTATACATATTCCTCCGACTATGAGATTATGCAAGTCCCGAATACCAGAGGAACACCTTGTGTGCTATCAAACGTCACAACGTAACTGATTGATTATAAAGATGCTTTACAGCTGTCAACGAAGGTGTTTGTTGGGTTGGCATAGATCAAGATTAGGATTTGTCACTCCAAGTATCGGAGAGGTATCTCTGGGCCCTCTCGTTAATGCACATCACTATAAGCCTTGCAAGCATTGTGAATAATGAGTTAGTTGCGGGATGATGCATTACAGAACGGGTAAAGAGACTTGCCGGTAAGGATATTGAACTAGGTACGATTATACCGACGATCGAATCTCGGGCAAGTAACATACCAATGACAAAGGGAATGGCGTATGTTGTTATGCGGTTTGTCCGATAAAGATCTTCGTAGAATATGTAGGAGCCAATATGAGCATCCAGGTTCCGCTAATGGTTATTGACCGGAGATGTGTCTCAGTCATGTCTACATAGTTCTCGACCCGTATGGTCCGCACGCTTAACGTTCGATGACGATTTGTATTACGAGTTATATGTGATTTGATGACTGAAGTTTGTTCGGAGTCCCGGATGAGATCACGGACATGACGAGGAGTCTCGAAATGGTCGAGAGGTAAAGATTCATATATTGGAAGCCTGTATTCGAACATCGGAAAGGTTCTGAGTGATTCGGGTGTTTTTGGAGTACACGGGAGTTACGGGAATCCACCGGAAGAAGTAATGGGCCTTATTGGGCCATACGGGAAAAGAGGAGGCAGGGATTCCTACTAGGACTTGGAAGTCCTAGTAGGACTCCATACTCTTGGCGCGCCCCTAGAGGGTTGGCCTCTCTCCCTCCCTCCTTTATATACGTGGGCAGGGGGCACCCCAAAGGCACTCCAAGATTTGTCTTAGCCGTGTGCGGCGCCCCCCTCCACAGCTACACACCTCGGTCATATCGTCGTAGTTCTTAGGTGAAGCCCTGTGCCGGTAACGTCGTCATCACTTTCGCCACGCCGTCGTGCTGATGGAACTCTCCCTCGTCCTCAACTGGATCAAGAGCTCGAGGAACGTCATCGAGCTGCACGTGTGCTGAACACGAAGGTGCCGTACGTTCGTTGGATCAGTTGAATCATGAAGACGTTCGACTACATCAACCGCGTTACTAAACGCTTCCGATTTCGGTCTACGAGGGTACGTGGACACACTCTCCCCGCTTGTTGCTATGCTTCTCCTAGATAGATCTTGCATGATCGTAGGATTTTTTTTGAAATACTACGTTCCCCAACAAGTGGAACTCTCAATGAAGGCACCAATGTCGGTGTCAAAACCGGCCGATCTCGGGTAGGGGGTCCCGAACTATGCGTCTGAGGATCAAAGGTAACAGGAGGCAGGGGACACGATGTTTACCCAGGTTCGGGCCCTCTTAATGGAGGTAATACCCTACTTCCTGCTTGATTGACTTTGATGAGTATAGGGGTTACAAGAGTCGATCTACCTCGAGATCATAATGGCTAAACCCTAAATGTCTAGCCTGTATGATTATGATTGCCTCTACGGACTAACACTACAAGAAATATGTCAACTAGTGACCTTCTGTCAGTGACCCTGGAAGAATTGGTCATAGATCTATGACCATTTCAGACCAATTGGTCAAAAGCTGTTCGAGGGGCTCCAAACCCTAAACCATTGCACCATTTTGGTCGAAAGGTCGTAATTTCCTTACACCTAAAAGGTCATAAAGCAAACAGCGCTAGTCCGCTGCCTTATTTCTAGTTGTTAACGACCAATATAGATGGTCATAGCCTTGTAAATTGTGGTGGGTTGCTATGACTAGGCGCCACCTCATCAGTTTTGCCTATGTGTCATGTCCATGTGGTAGTTTTTGCCCTAGGTTGTGAAGCAACCTATATTTCTGTCATTCCCAAAAATCCCAAAAAAATCTCATAAATTTTTTGGGTCATATCTTCGTAAAATATGTAAAAACATTCCTTGCCTAGTTCAAAAATAATTCGAAAATATTCATTTTCCTATTCTGTTCAGAGCAGCACTTTGTGAAGGAAGTACCACTTTGGCATGTCCAAATGGTATCCATTTTCTACAGTGCTTTCCTATGCCCAAATAACCATCCTCCACCAAATTCTAGCTCAATCCATTCATTATTTTGAGCCCAGCTTCAACATTCGTATTTATGTCCAGTGTGGTAGTTTGTAAAGCAAGTACCACCTAGGATCCTCCTTTTGAGGTGAAAATTTGTGAAGATGGTCTTCTTAGTAACTGATCATCCTCAGCCAAAACTCACGCCCATTAGCCATGTGCATTTCCCGTACCGCAAATCAAACACTTGGCTGCTTATTCATGTTTGAGCATCGATCGGTCTCCTCGTGAGAATCTTATGTTGTGATTTTCTTCCTAGCACCTACCTGGGGAGTGACCAACCCACTAGACATGCCGAGGCCGCCCAGAACACATGGCAATGCCATGGTCACGCGGTGACCACGCGGCGGGCATGCGAGCTTACGCGCTCTAGAGTTGGGGCCCTTGGCCACCGTCCAAACCTCGATGTCTCGCCATCAAACCATGTATTTCTGATTAAATAGATACTTATTTACCTAGAAATGATTTTGGAAAAAATAAAGAGCAAACTATGAGGCAGCTGCAGCTCAAATTTGACCCGCTCAAATTGAATCGATCGCAATTTGTCTTTTTCACCAGAGGTGGATCAAAACTTTTGACACCCAATCATTTTGTCAATTGTGCATTATATATGGCCTAGTATTTTATAAAATTGATTAGGTCCAATTTTGCACCAATTATTTGGTCGTTCCTTCACAAAAAACCCTCCTTTTGGGCACTCGGAAAATGAAAAATGAATTTTCCGTGCAAAGAAAATGAAAACTTCCTTAGGCAACATTGTTTGGAATTCCAAGATGCACCCTCGTGCACAATATGTGATCATTTGAACAAACTATGCCATGAATGTGGCCATAAGATTGAGCATTTGGCTTGAAAGCCATGAATCTTCACGCATGATAGCTCATTTCCGAGAACACTTTTTAAAATAATTACCGACATAAGTTTATTATTATTCCTGAAACTTGGTCACATATAATGACACAATGCTGAAGGTTTTCCAATTTTTGATTTTTTGAATTTTTATGCCTGCTTCAAAATGCGATCAAAACGGCGGGCTTGACCGTTCCTAGCTAGTGGTTGAATCTTGGAATTTTTTTGGTGTTTCTATGATTAAATAGATACTTATGTACCTAGAAATGATTTTTGGAAAAAATAAAGAGCAAACTATGAGGCAGCTACAGTTCAAATTTGACCTGTTTCCAGCTGAATCGACGGCAATTTGTCTTTTTCACCAGAGGTGGATCAAAACTTTTTTCACCCAACCATTTTGTCTATTGTGCATTATATATGGCCTAGTATTTTATAAAATTGATTAGGTCCAATTTTGCAACAATTATTTGGTAGTTCCTTCACAAAAAACCCTCCTTTTGGGCACTCGGAAAATGAAAAATGAATTTTCCGTGCAAAGAAAATGAAAACTTCCTTAGGCAACATTGTTTTGAATTCCAAGATGCACCCTCGTGCACAATATGAGATCATTTGAACAAACTATGCCATGAATGTGGCCATAAGATTGATCATTTGGCTTGAAAGCCATGAATCTTCACGCATGATAGCTCATTTCTGAGAACACTTTTTTAAAATAATTACCGTATTAAAAGTTTATTATTTTTCCTGGAAACTTGGTCACATATAATGACATAATGCGAAGGTTTTCCAATTTTTTGATTTTTTTTGATTTTTTTATGCCCGTTTCAAAATGCGGTCAAAACGGCGGGCTTGACCGTTCCTAGCTAGTGGTTGAATCTTGGAATTTTTTTGGTGTTTCTCTGATTAAATAGATACTTTTGTACCTATAAATGATTTTTGTAAAAAATAAATAGCAAACTATGAGGCATCCGCAGTTCAAATTTGACCTGCTTCCAGCTGAATCGGCGAAAATTTATCTTCTTCACCAGAGGTGGATCAAAACTTTTTACACCCAATAATTTGGTAAATTCTGCATTAAATATGGCCTAGTATTTTATAAAAATGGTTTGGTCCAATTTTGCAATAAATATATTATAGGTCCTTCACAAAAAAACTCAGTTTGGACACTCGAAAAATGGAATATTGATTTTTCGCAAAGGAAATAAAACTCCTTTGTCAATATTGTTTGCAAATCCATGATGTAAACTTGTGCAAAATATGATATCATTTGAACAAATATTTGATAGGACTTTCACAAAATACTCATTTTAAGCAATCGAAAAATGGAATGAAATTTTTTATCTTGAATCGATCACGACCAATTTATATTGGTCATAAGGTCATCAAATGGTTTGCTTCGCTCGATTGGACCATGAGCATATCACACGGATCACGATCAACCACCGCCGGATGCTTCCGGATCCAACGACCCAAAACCACCCGAGTTTAAACCCTAGGTGTGTCCTCATGGACATTTTCCACCCACCCCCCGCCTCCATTCTTTTTTCTTTCTCTCCCCCCCCTCGATCCTCTCCCTCTCCCCTGCAGCAAAACCCTAGCCCCTCTCTCCTCAAGACACCACTCCTCCTCCCTTCCAGATCACAACCGCCACCTCCTCCTTTCTAGATCGCCACCTCCACCTCCCTCCGGACGAGCTCCCTGCCGTCCATGGCCTCCCCCACGCCCTTCTCCCCCTCGAGCCCTCTCTCTCTCCCTCGCGTGACTCCTCTACTCCACTCGATTCCAACGAGTTGAGGCGGCTCTCGCCGGCGCGCAGCACACCCCGGGCTTCAGGTAAGCAAGTTTTTTGCTCGGCGTCGGCTCGGACGCGGATCGAGACTGACGGATGGGTTTGGTTCCTTCCTTGCTACAGGCGGGTGTTGTGCGCGACGATGGCGCTGGCGCTATGCGTGGGCGGCATTGGCGTGTCGCGTGCAGCGAGGGGCGCGGGGTGCCGGAAGCACATGCGGAGGGTCACGGAGTACGGGGCGGTGGGGGATGGCAAGACGCTCAACACGGCGGCGTTCGCTAGGTTCGTCTTGTTCTTGGATTTTCGCTTGCTTCTTTGTTTCTTCTTTCTGACCGAGCAGGTGAGCTGATTTTGGATTTGTCATCCTGGTTTCTTCAGCTCTTGGAGGAGGACTTGGTGGTGCTAAGGAATGGAGTAGTGCAAGGACGGACGCCGCCTGCTGAACTCGTGTGAGCTTGCTAATCCGCTGACGGCCTTGGTGATTTTACTGTTGCTGCTACTCTATTAGTCATGGAATTCGGGAGAGCTTGGGTTCGAATTTTATTTTCTGGGATTTTTATCCGGGTGTATGCAACTGTATAACTGTAAATTGGCTTGCCCCTGGGTGTTCTTGGTTGGTGATTCGGCAATGATTTGAAGCGGTCTGGCTTATCAGCCGGTGGTTAGGTGGAGCCGGGTTATTGTAGTTTCGTTACAGGAGGGGGAAAGGTGGCACAAATCTGGGGGCAGGGCATGTTTCTGCCTGATTGATCCAATCATTTTTTTTCTGGTATCAATCAATCATGCCAGCATCTGAAACGGATTATCAAATCTGAATTGGCACTGTTTTTTATATATAATGATACCATACAGCTCGAGATGAACATATGCTTGACTGAATAGTTGTTCGTACATCTGGAGGTGTTACTATGAGTACAATTACCATTCAAAAAGAAAAAACTATGAGTAAAATGCAGAGAACGCACTTCCAGACTATCAATCATGCATGCCCATATCATTTGCTTTGCTTAATGTTTCTTAGTTTAACTTACTAATCTCTTGTCTGTGTATTTTTTGCTGCCAGAAGGGATCCAAATAGGTTGCAACTGGGAGTAAAATATGTGTCTAAACTGATCGTCTGGTGCGAAAATCGACGACCAAGATCCAGTTATGTGTATTGCAGGACAACACCTTTCATTAGATACACTTTGATGCTATTTCTAGCATGAATTTCTATTTCAGACTTAAAACTAAAATTCTGATCAACTAAAATCGCTCTTGTTCCTTATTTTTGTAGGGTGGTTCCTCTCGTTTTACTGGTTCATCCGCTCCTTCATGATTGATGTACTGGTTCTGGCCGCTCCTTCGTTAGCCTTGTGGGTCGTAATTCTTTCTCTCCAGACGCATATATTGCCTGATGTATTGCTCATGCTCATTCTGTACCGAGATAGACCTAATATCTGTAGGGTTGTAGATTGATTTCCCTGAAAAAGCTATGCTTCTTTCCTTGGATGATAAGCATGTTCCGTAGCTATGTGGAATTCTTAAGATAAACGGTCTTTAGTTTCTTTTGGTGCATCTGCGTGCACATAACAGTCTGTTAGTTTATCTTTATATAATGAAAAAATATGCTATTGTCGCTTGTTTATTATTATCTATCATTTGTAGATTGATTTTTAGGCCACCAGTACTTGTATGTATAATTTCTAGTCTCTTGAATGAATAA
Organism: Aegilops longissima; assembly: GCA_021605205.1. NCBI lineage: Eukaryota > Viridiplantae > Streptophyta > Magnoliopsida > Poales > Poaceae > Aegilops > Aegilops longissima. Next base: position 523,261,281 of record CM038679.1, read on the forward strand.
TTTTTCTTTATGTGTCATGCGTCTTGTGTTACTACATACATCTGTCGTGAAGTACATGGTTCCGGAACTATGGTAACCCGTAGTTTGCTCTACCCGTGATAGTATGATGATGGAAGCATCACTACTGAATGTAGTTCATGTTTCTTCATATAATCATCATTTACTAGAGTTTCGCTTCTTCTTGCTACTACTTGGTTTTTGACGCCACTAGCTTGTACTGAAATGTAAACACATCATATTGTTTTCATCAGACCAGTGTACCTTGAGCATGCAAAGTAAACACATGCTACTCCACTTGTCTATTTGTACATAAACTTTTGTTTAAATAAACCGAGCTAATAAACCAAACGGTGCGAACACATTCAGTTCTGAAATTTGTCTACTCCACTTGTTTGATTGTACTGAAACCTTTGTTTGCATGTTTCTAAAATACAGAGAAGAACACCCTGTGTTCTGGTGAAATATTGTTTGCTATGATATGAAATTCCATGATGTGTGTGCTGTTTCAGTTTCTGTAGCTACAAAAAAGTCCTAGTTTACTCTGTACTTGCTTTTGATGATTGTTGGCTAAATTTACAGTTGAAATAATAGTAGCCAAGGAGTAGATACAAGACGTATTTACCGTATTTTTCATGGAATGTTAAAAATCAGTTTTGTTGTGGTTTCTTGTTCTGTGAGTCAAATTGCATAAGATGGGAGTATCACAACATGCATATACTGAAGATGGGAGTATCACAACCTGAATGTGCAGCTTATGTAGTTTCTGTATTTTTGTTAAAGCATGGAGTGGCTTCTATAGTTTCTATATTTTTGTTAAAGCATGGAGTAGCTTCTATAGTTTCTGTATTTCTGTATTTTCGTTAAAGCATGGAGTAGCTTCTATAGCTTCCTCACAAGTTAATGCTTCGCTCGTCCGGGTGTGTGATAATGCCATTTGTCTTGTGCAATCAGATTACATTTCTGTTTTTTATGGTAATATAAAAAATATTCGTGCTGTCAAAATTTTCACAGTGCGTGTCTTTCATTTCTTTAATTTGATTGTTTCCCTTGTATTCAATATGCTTCTAGTGGCTGATCCTTCCATTTTTTTTGTGGCATCTTTATTTTCACAGGTGTTGTGTGTTCTGGAAGATGGAAGAGGAAGAAATTGTTGAACTAAATTTTCTGTATTCTGTTTTGTTGTACGTATCATTTGATAGTTTTGTATAGGAACAAGTGATACTATTTTGTAGGGCTTTATGGCCTGTGATGTAAACATATTTAGTGCTGAAATATGAAATTATTTGCAAAATTTGTCAAAAAGGTGGATCATATGTATGAATATGCGAATGGGCTGAAAAGAGTAATGGACCAACTCCAGGATTGAATTAATATTTGAATGTATAAAAAGGCCGAACGTAAACCAGAAATGGGCTGAACAAAATTGTACATATATTCTTGAAAGGCCAAACGTGCATAAAATTGATGGGCTGACCAGTTGGGCTTGGCCCATGTAGCAGATAAAAATTAACAGAAATAAATATACCAAATGGGTTGAATTAATGGGCTCGGCCCATGTAAAACACCTAATTGGACCGGGCTGAATCTTGTGCCACATCAGCTTGCCACGCTGGATGCCTACGTGGCCTGGGGAGGTTGCTAGTGACCAAAACGCCACAGTAGGAATATTTTGGTCGTAAACGTCCACGACCTTCTCACATAGAAGATCGCTATAGTCAGCTAATGACCCTCAACTTTTGACCTTCTGTTTTTGGACAAAAAAAGGTCACAAATGAAAAACAATGACCTTTCAGTGACCAATAGTCAAGGTCACAAGTTGAAATATTTCTTGTAGTGTAAACCCTCTAGTTTATATAGACACTGGAGGGGCCTAGGGTTGTACAAAGTTGGTTTACAGAGAAAGGAAACTACACCTCTGAACGCCAAGATTGCCATGCACGCAAAGGAGAGTCCCATCCGTACACGGGGGAAGGCCTTCTATCTTGTATCTTCACGGCCCACCTGTCCAGCCCATGTCACATAGCCCGGACGCCCGGGGACCCCCTAATCCAGGACTCCCTCACCTGGTATAGAAATTTGAGAATTGTTCTCGAGCATGATAAAAGGGAACATGTTCTAGAGAATCCACTTCCAGAGGAACCTGCCGATAATGCTAATACCACAACCAGGAATGCCTACCAGAAACCCGTTGATGAATCAAACGAGATCAGCTGCCTCATGCTGGCTTGTATGGAGCCCAATTTGCAGTAGCATTTCAAACATGTTGGGGCTTTCGATATGATCGAGAGTCTCAAAAGCATGTTTCAGGTGCATGCTAGGACCAAAAGGTTCAACATCTGGTGATCCTAAATGGATTGTAAGATGAAGGAAGGCGATCCACTGAGCCCGCATGTGATCAAGATGATCGGATATGTGCAAGCTTTGGATCGGTTGGGCTTCCCGCTCTTGGATGAGCTGGCTACTAAAGCAGTTCTAGGTTCTCTTCCGCCCAGCTATGGGACGTTCATCTCGAACTATCATATGCATGGCATGGATAAGAAGCTCATTAAATTGCATGGGATGCTCAAAGTGGCAGAGCAAGATATTAAGAAAGGCACGCATGAAGTGTTGATGGTGCACAACTCGGCTAAGTTCAAGAAGAGTTGGTCTAGGAAGAAGGCTAAGGCAAGGGCACGGAGATGGTAACCTCCACCGCTGCGCCGAAGTTTGGAACGGACTCGAAGACCATTTGCTACCATTGCAAGGAAACTCGTCACTTAAAGAGGAACTATAGCAAGTGGCTTGCAGAGCATGGCAAGAAGGCTGGGAATGCTGCTTCAGGCAAAGGTACACTTGTTGAATATGTTATAGATATTTACCTTGCTGACATACCTAGTAGCTCTTGGGTATTTGATACCGGATCGGTTGTTCATATATGCAACTCGATGCAGGGGTTGGTAAGAACTAGGCGTGTGGCACAAGGGGTAAAGGAAATATGCTCTACAGGAAATAATAAAGTTGTTATTTATATTTCCTTATATCATGATAAATGTTTATTATTCATGCTAGAATTGTATTAACCGGAAAATTAGTACATGTGTGAATACATAGACAAATAGAGTGTCACTAGTATGCCTCTACTTGACTAGATCATTGAATCAAAGATGGTTAAGTTTCCTAGCCATAGACATGAGTTGTCATTTGATTAACGGGATCACATCATTAGAGAATGATGTGATTGACTTGACCCATTCCGTTAGCTTAGCACTTGATCGTTTAGTATATTGCTATCGCTTTCTTCATGACTTATACATGTTCCTATGACTATGAGATTATGCAACTCCCGAATATCGGAGGAACACTTTGTGTGCTACCAAACGTCGCAATGTAACTGGGTGATTATAAAGGTGCTCTACAGGTGTCTCTGATGGTACTTGTTGAGTTGTCATAGATCAAGATTAGGATGCGTCACTCTGATTGTCGGAGAGGTATCTCTGGGCCCTCCCGGTAATGCACATCACTATAAGCCTTGCAAGCAATGTGACTAATGAGTTAGTTGCGGGATGATGCATTATGGAACGAGTAAAGAGACTTGCCGGTAATGAGATTAAACTAGGTATTGAGATACCGACGATTGAATCTCGGGCAAGTAACATACCGATGACAAAGGGAACAACGTATGCTGTTATGCGGTTTGACCGATAAAGATCTTCATAGAATATGTGGGAGCCAATATGAACATCCAGGTTCCGCTATTGGTTATTGACCGGAAACGTGTCTCGGTCATGTCTACATAGTTCTCGAACCCGTAGGGTCCGCACGCTTAACGTTCGGTGACGATCGGTATTATGCGTTTATGTATTTTGATGTACCGAAGGTTGTTCAGAGTCCCGGATGTGATCACGAACATGAATAGGAGTCTCGAAATGATCGAGACATAAATATCGATATATTGGATGGCTATGTTTGGACATCGGAATGGTTACGGGTGAGTTCGGGCATTTACCGGAGTACCGGGAGGTTACCGGAACCCCCCGGGGAGTATATGGGCCTTATTGGGCCTTAGTGGAATAGAGGAGAGGAAGGCCAAGGTGGAGTGCGCGCCCCCCTAGCCTAATCCTAATTGGGTGGGGGCCGGCCCCCCTTTCCTTCCCTCTCTCCTCCCCTTCCTTCTCTCCTACTCCTACTACTTGGAAGGGGGAATCCTACTCCCGGTGGGAGTAGGACCCCCCAGGGCGCGCCATAATAGAGGGCCGTCCCTCCCCTTCTACACTCCTTTATATACGGGGGAGGGGGCACCCCATAGACACACAAGTTGATCATTGATCTTTCAGCCGTGTGCGGTGCCCCCCTCCACCATAATCCACCTCGGTCATATTGTTACAATGCTTAGGCGAAGCCCTGGGCCGGTAGCTTCATCATCACCATCATCACGCCGTCATGCTGACGAAGCTCTCCCTCGACACACTGCTGGATCATGAGTTCGTGGGACGTCACCGAGCCGAACGTGCGCAGATCGCGGAGGTGTCGTACTTTCGGTACTAGGATCGGTCGATCGTGAAGACGTACGACTACATCAACCGCGTTGTCATAAAACTACCGCTTACGGTCTACAAGGGTACATAGACAACACTCTCCCCTCTTGTTGCTATGCATCACCATGATCTTGCGTGTTCATAGGAATTTTTTTGAAATTACTACGTTCCCCAATAGTGGCATCCGAGCCAGGTTTATGCGTAGATGTTATATGCACGAGCAGAACACAAGTGAGTTGTGGGCGACAATAGTCATACTGCTTACCAGCATGTGATACTTTGATTCATCGCTATTGTTGGATGAAGCGGCCCAGACCGACATTACGCGTACGCTTACGCGAGACTGGTTCTACCGACGTGCTTCGCACATAGGTGGCTGGCAGGTGTCAGTTTCTCCAACTTTAGCTGAATCGAGTGTGGCTACGCCCGGTCCTTGTTGAAGGTTAAAACAGCACATACTTGACGAAAATCATTGTGGTTTTGATGCGTAGGTAAGAATAGTTCTTGCTCAGCCAGTAGCAGCCACGTAAAACTTGCAACAACAAAGTAGAGGACGTCTAACTTGTTTTTGCAGGGCATGTTGTGATGTGATATGGTCAAGACATGATGCTAAATTTTATTGAATGAGATGATCATGTTTTGTAACAGAGTTATCGGCAACTGGCATGAGCCATATGGTTGTCGCTTTTTTGTATCAAATGCAATCGCCATGTAATTGCTTTACTTTATCACTAAGCGGTAGCAATAGTCGTAGAAGCAATAGTTGGCGAGACGACAACGATGCTACGATGGAGATCAAGGTGTCGCGCCGGTGACGATGGTGATCATGACGGTGCTTTGGAGATGGAGATCAAAGGCATAAGATGATGATGTACATATCATATCACTCATATTGATTGCATGTGATGTTTATCCTTTATGCATCTTATTGTGCTTAGTTCGTGGTAGCATTATAAGATGATCCCTTACAAAAATTTCAAGGTATAAGTGTTCTCCCTGAGTATGCACAGTTGCGAAAGTTCGTCGTGCCGAGACACCACGTGATGATCGGGTCTGATAAGCTCTACGTTCACATACAACGGGTGCAAGCCAGTTTTGCACACGCAGAATACTCAGGTTAAACTTGATGAGCCTGTATATGCAGATATGGCCTCGGAACACTGAGACCGAAAGGTCGAGCGTGAATCATATAATAGACAATACAAAAAAAAGACACATCCGTGACATTTTGGGCCGAATGAAATTTTTTTCTGTCATACATATGACACTTCTATGACGATAATTGTGACAAAACCCGTATCATCATAGATGTGGTGGGCTCCTACTTCTATGACAAAAATCATGACAGAATGGATTTTTCGCCCCGGACGGGCCGGAGACGCAGCTGCATAACATTCTTTGGGCCGCCCATGACAGAAAAACCGTGGTAGAAGCGAGGGGAGGAAAATTTCGGGAGTTCCTGTTACGGTGGGAGGTCGGGCCGAGCGATGCGCTGCTTTCTCGTACGTGACGCTGCGTGTGTGCGAGGCATTGGCTCTAACCCGAAGCGAGGCGTTGGGCTCTAATCGAACCCGAGCGGTTGCACCGCAGCTACGCTTATCAACCCGAGCGATCGATCGATGGTTGTTAATCGAACCCGATCGAGTGATTCTTCGCCATCGCTGCTAATCGAACCCGATCGATCGGATGAACAAAGTGAGCGCTATGGGGATGGGGGGGGTTGATGAATAAGGAGCGGTGGCGTTGCTTCGATGAACAGACCCGTGGTGTGGAGGGCTGGATGAACAGAGACGGTGGAGGGGTGCCCGTGGAGGGGTGGTTGAACAGACCCCGTGGTGTGGAGGGCTGGATGAATAGTAGACAAAGTGGAGGGGTGCCCGTGGAGGGTGGTTGAACAAGAGCGGTGGAGTAAGCGCGGTGGAGGCCGGATGAACAGGAGCCCGTGGAGGCCGGAGGAGGTCGACGGTGGAGATGAACAGATCCGTGGAGTCCTGCTTGTGGTACGCCACACCCTCCCGATCAACAGACCCCGCTTTCGACCGTAGGAGATCCGTTCGTCTGCTTTGTGGTACGCCACACCCTCCCGATCAACAGACCCTGCTTACGCCTGTAGGAGGTCTGTTTCGTCTGCTTTTGCGGCACGCCACACCCTCCCAATCATCAGACCCCGTGTCGACCGTAGGAGGTCCGCTTCTCCGCTTCGCGCAGACGCCAGCCTCTTTTCCATCGCTCGTTCCGGCCCAAGCCTCCCGGCGAACACGACCACGCATTCCGCTCCGACCCAGCCGTTGGCTCTCACGCTTCCTGCTGCCTCCCGATGAACACGACGCATTCCGTTGCCTCCCGATGAACACGACGCATTTCGTCGCCTCCCCATGAACACGGCGCATTCTGTTGTTGCCTCCCCATGAACACGACGACGACACTACCATTCCGAACCAGCCATGTACACGAGCCCTCGCCGTACGTATGCGCGAGTAGGCGTTCGAGACCTCTCCCATATGTACACATACGCGGGTCAGATTTTCTTTCTTGCACCTGGCCGATGTAACGATGTGTACATGCTACGGCGCCTCTACTACGACACGGACGCCTACATCCACTAGTATATACGCACGCATATCGCTCGCGACCAGAATGACAATGCTACGTATGCTCCAACCAGGTGGGTCCCGGGCACTTCCTTGCGTGCGAAGATGTAGCTGGTGGGTCCCAGCAATGAGGGAAACGCGTTTTTTCGCGAACACGGCGGCCCGTCCGGTGGGTCCCCGCCGTCCGTGGAGGAATAATTATTTTGCACGTAATAAGGAGGCACTTCCTTGTCAGCGTCGTGGACCCAGCTATCGCCTCTCCACGCATGACCCACGCCCGATGGAAGCCGCCTTGACCACGCTGACCATGCCGCGCCGAGAGCACCAAGGTGGTGGACGACGGCGAGGCCTAGGAAGGGGACGACACAAAGCCGGGAAGACACGGCAAAGGATGCCCACGCCAGAGAGAGTACGAGGGTTCACTAGTTCGCTGCGGTGTGAGGCCGCTGCCGCCGCAGTAATAACAGGGGTGTGGGTGAGTAGAGGGATGGCCTCGCCAGCGGTGGGAGTAGTAGGGCGTTGAGGCCTCCGTCGATCGCAGCCGCCACGGGAGGCAGGAGCACGAGGCACGACCGGCGCTGGTTTGGGCGGCTGGAGCAAGAAGACCAGAGGTTGAAGAAGCACTACGGCCGTTGGATGGACATCGTACGGTCACTGGAGCTAGAATCGTGCATATTGACTAAGTTGACAAAGCCCTCCGTCCCCGTCAACTTAGTAGGCCCACAAGTTAGCCTGCCACTATACTGAGTCCTAGCTAACAGGGGGAGTATTCATTTTTTTTGTGCGTAATAAGGAGGCACTTCCTTGCATGCAAAAATATAGCTGGTGGGTCCGAGATGTCAGCGGCGGTAACGTTTTTTTCGTGAAATACAGAGGACCTTTCGGTGGGTCCCTAATGTCAGGTGGAGGAATAATTATTTTGCGCGTAATAAGGAGGCATTTCCTTGCGTGCGGCCGTGGACCCAGCTGTCGGCCTCTCCATGTACAGTCCACTTCAGATGCATGTCGGTCGTTGACCACGTTGACCAGGCCGCGCCGATATCACCAGGGCGGTGGACGACGGCAAGGCCTAGGAAGGGAACGACACGGAGGCAGGGAAGACTCGGCAGTTGTTTCCCACGCGGAGGGGAGTATGACTGCATGAGGGTTTACTGGTTCGTCTGCCGTCGCTGGAGAATAACAGCAGGTGTGGGTGAGTAGAGGGATGGCTAGGCCAGATGGGAGTACGGTGGGGCGGTGAGGTTCATGCAGGCAGAGCCGGGCCGTGGGAGGAGGGCAGGCAGTCCCGCCGCTCTTGTTTGAGCGGCCGAGCAGAAGAGCAGAGATTGAAGAAGACGACGGCCGTTGGATGGCCATCCAACACCACCGCCAGCGCCAACCTTTTTTAAGAAAGCCTCAAATCTGTGGAAAACAGCATACAGCCCATCTGCCATTATTTCTAATAATTTACAGCCCATTTGCTAATTATTCAGGCGACGGTTAAAAAATTTTATACGAAATTTTGCATATTTCGGTGCGGTCCGAACTGTTTTTAATCCCGAAATTTCGACTCACATTCAAACTGATTTTAAAAATATATGTATATCAATATAAAATCTAAAAAAATTTCCAGGCATAAAAATTAATGTAATTTAAAATCTTGAAATGAAAAAAAGATATTTGAAACTAATTGCCGGTTTGATGTGTTTTAAAAATGTACAACCCATTTCTCATTACGGATGGACCATTTTCTCGGCCACCAATGAAAGCTCTCCTCGCCTTGAAAGATTTGCAGCAAGAACAGCCGCATAAAGCGACTTACTTGGCAAATCACAAAAACTGGGTTGTGGCCATGGACCCACTGTCGGCCTCTCCACGACAAGATTCTTCCGATGGAATGTCGATGACCACGTCGCTACCGAGAGCACCAAGGCGGTGGACGACGGCGAGGCCTAGGAAGGGACGACGCGGAGCCGGGAAGACGCGCAAAGGATGCCCACGCCGAGAGGAGTACGAGGGTTCACCGTTCGGCTGTGGTGTGAGGCTGCCGCTGCCGCAGGCCTGCTAGCGGTGGGAGTAGTAGGGGCGATGAGGCCTCAATGGCAGCACACCGGCCACCGGAGGCGGAGCAAAGCGGTCTCCCGGCGCTGGTTTGGGCGGTGGTGCAAGAAGAGCAGCGATTGAAGAAGCAAGAGGACCGCTCGATTCAAATCCACCGTTATCGCTGCTAGAATCGCTTGTTGACTAAGTTGACAAGCCCTGCGACACGCCAACTTAGTAGGCCCACAGTCAGCCTCCCAACCGTGCGCCCAGATGTCGATGGGAGGAATCATTTTTTCGTAATAAGGAGGCAGTTGATTGCGTGCGGCCAGGCCAGCGCCGGAGGGAGTAGGGTGGGCCGGGAAGCTCAAGCGGCATCACAAATGGGCCACAAGAGGAGGGAGCAGCAGTCCCGCCGCTTAGTTTAGGCGGCCGAGCAGAAGATCGAGATTGAAGAAGCATGTCGGCCGTTGAATGGACATCCAACAACATCGCTGCTAGAATCGTGTGTTCACCGACAAAGCCTTCAGAAACAAGTCACTCAAATCTGGGCGGTACAGCCCATTTGCTATTATTTTTATAATTTTACTCATTTTCTAATTCATATGAAATTTATTGCAGCCCGCTTCCCATTTTTAGAATTGCTGGCCATTTTCTCGTCAGCACTGTGGTCAAAAATTAACTAAATATGTGGAAATTTTGAAAATTCACAAATTTTTGCCGGGGAACTAAATATTCTTAATCCAAAAATTAATAGCCATACTAAAACAAATTTAAAAATAAATTAGTACTATGTCATGTTAAATCCAATGAAATATGTATAAGATATCGCGAAGAACAAAACAAAAGAAGAAACTTATATCCCATTTGCTATAATTTTTTGGAATTTTAACCCTTTGATATTACTTTTAATGTACATTGACCATACTCTTAAGCCAGGCCGGAATGCATCCCTCCTCATCTTGAAAGATTTGCAGCCCAGTAATTCGGAGAAAACAAATAGGCCTACTTTGGGTATTCTTCAAAAATAAATACTAGGCTACCTATTTTCCCAAAGAACTGGTGCATGAGCATTTAGCTTTATTTATTTTTTAATTACTTATTTATGTTTAGGGACCATGAGCATGTACCGGCCGGATTCATGTGAGAGCCTCCCTTCCAGCTTAATTATGGGCTTCTATTGGGCCTTCATCAGTGGGCTGCATGTTATCAACAAGTGGAAAATGTGTTCCGTATGAAAAATAGTATGCTCTACGTACGGTACGGGGCACTAAAGGATCGAACCGTGCAACTACTTCCAAAACATTGTGTTTGTCGTTCTAACAACACATTTATTCAACCAATAGACGAAATATACTACTGATTGTACATTGAAAACAGCAGCAGCAGCAACCAGGGCTGGGGGTGCAACAGAAGCAGTAAGCAGGCCAGAAGAGTGAAGACGCTGCTCTCTCTTCCAAACCAAACATCAGCCATCATTACAAAAGGGCTACCAAAAAAGAACAAGTGTATGCATCAAACTAAACAAAGATCCTACTACACCAAGTGTACGCATCTAACTAACTGGCTCAGTTAGACGTTACTATTTATTAAGCTGTGGAGATTGGCTCACGGCTTGAACCAGAGGTGCCTGACGGGGGAAACTCCAGCCAGCAGGTCAAAGTCTGATACTTGCGACCCTTTCTCCTACTTTGGGCTGCAGAGCGTGGCGGCACATATCAGGGTATGGTGCATGCAGAGACGCATGGTACGTTGTGTACACACCGTTTTGCCTGATGAACGAAACCGCGCTGCCATCATGATCCTTGCCGTCGGTTATCTCCTGGTTAATCAGATAATTCAGTCCGACAAACAGAGAGTGTGTACCAAGGTTACTTACCAGCCTCCAAAAAAAATTCCTCAAGGCCCAGAGAAGCTGGGATCCCGCTCAAAGACCTTGCAAGGATCGTGATTGTATTCCGCGAAACATCACGTCCGCACGTCGCGAACGATCATCAATCTTTCACCATCGTCTGATCGAGCCAGGAACCACCTGCAAATGCCATGCTGCTTTTCTTTGAAAGGTTCTGGAATTAGGAAGGGTAGGGACACCAGGCGGCCTACAACATCATATCAAGTTGGAGTCAAATAAAAAAGGGCTCTTGATTTAGTCAATCTTAAGAACAGCATGTTATGAGCATGAATATTTTTTCAGCAAATGTTGATAGTAATATAAGCAAGCCATCATGATATCATAGGAAAGTAACATACTGCTGTAACAGCCGTTTGTAGCGATAACTGGATTAGGCCAGCAATACGTCCAGCCATAGAAGGAGTCGACAGCGTAAATGAAGCCCTTGTGTTCAATGGCATCAGAGAACCATGGAGGACGTATGATCCTGTGATGGACGTGCAGATTTATCCACTTACTGCAGTGACCTGTCAGATAGACGAGACCGCAATTGAAGAACGCAATTAGCCTGAAGTCTTTATAATTCGCAGATCTTGTGGGCACTTGACAGATTACAACCTTGAGCAAATCAAACTTGGTATCATGTTGGCTACTGTAAGATTCCGAGTATTCTGGGCCGCGGTGCCAAAGCAGTGCAGTGTTAATCGAAGGAAGGGGGATCAATCATCGGGTGTAGACCTCCACGAGAATCCAGCTGCCGCGACCGTCGACGAGCACCATCCAAGACGTGTTCATGCCAACCCAGTACATACTGTCAATGTAGTTGAGGCTGACGGGGATCGGATCACAGTCAAGGGGGTTGATGCTCGCCACCCTATGATCGTTATGCTGCGTGACACGCTGTTTCTGAAGATCAGGCGGCATCAGCAAGCAAGGAGCTGGCTTAAAAAGCTCCGGCCTGAGGGCTTTGAGTAAACGGTACAGCCCCGACGAGCACACGGCGAGCGGCATGGTACTGAGATTGTCCACACGCGAAACAATGAGCTTGATTACCTCTATGGGGAGCGAATTCCAGCCACTCTTTCGGCGGATGCTGCTCGGTTCTACCATTGTTAGTGCTTGGGTTTCGGACGAGGGGGGCGGCGCCTTAGCGGGGATGGAAGATTGGACGAGATTATGTGCGGACAAAGATGGAGAAGCGAATATGTGCTACGGGAAGTGGACAGGTGATGATGATTACAACACCCCGCTTGACTTACGAGACACATACCAGCAGCGTAGGGTCATGTCAATGCCAGCCAACTTGCTTGAGTGATCACAGTACTGGTACTCCCTACAGTGCTATGCCCTAACTTGCTTGAGTAGAGTAGTAGAGTAGGACTCTGCTCTACTACTAGCACCGGAGGAGTAGTATATTCTAATCTAAAATAGTTACAAACTTCAATGCCCGAGCGTCGAACGACTACGAACCATGCTCAAAGACCGTGTCTACATGGTGTTTGGACTTATATGCAAAAAAAATAGCAAGATGCCCGTGCATTGCACGGCACACCATCATCACCAACTCGGTTTTTCTCTACTCCTACTCCTATAAAAGACTCAGCTTGGTGATGATGGAGGCGAGGAGGCGTGTTGATGGGCGGCGTGCAAATGGACGGCGCAGCACTATTCGATTTGTTCTAAAAACAAAGAAGAGTAGTAGAGATAGAGACATCGGGAGGAGCACGAGGTTGTGGGAGATAAGGATGAACGAGGCAAGGCCTTATCTGTAAATGTGGAGAGAGGTGCGGGTATCTTTTGTAAAATTATCATAGTTGGCTTTCTATCTGTCAGATATAGATCGCACGGTCTATATTACAAGATGGCAGGCATACCATCATCACCAACTCGGTTTTCTATAAAAGTAGCTATAGATAGATAGAGACTAGGGAGTACTATTAAGGACACCATCTACTGCTTCGTGTGCTACTCATGCGCTCCATTCGGCGGCCGCGACGTCCCCTACAGCCACTCCCTCCTGCGCTCCATTAGGCGGGCGCTGTTGAAATTTGGGAGCGACTCGCGATCGCTGGCAGCCACGACTTCACCGACGAGGACTTCTTCCCCGACCTCGGCAACCTCTTCCTCAACAACATGGGCGATAACTCAACGCCAACGGTGCTGCTCCTGCTGCACCGTATGTGTTTCTGTCCTTCCTGTTCAAATCGTGGTAGAATTCATGTTTCTACTCAGATCCTACTACTATGCTAGTCCACATGATTAGTTTCATCTCCGTTATAGCCGCCATGATTTATTTTGTGCTTATTCGGATTAAATCTCGTAGTAACTTGCTCATATATTCAATCGGCGCAACGCCCCTACAGCCACTCTCGCTTCATGGACGGCCTGGTCGATGCCTCCAGGAGCCCTTCGCCCATCGCTATGAGTGCCCGATGCCGCTTTATGGCTCGCCGGGCGACATGGTGCATCACCACGGATGCGCAGCAGGGTCACCGCTGGCCCTTGGCGGAGAACATCAAGTACGAGACGTGCTACTGCTCACCATGTCGGAGTCATCGGAGGATCACCGCCGCCGCTAGTCTCGGAGGAGAACGGCAGCGTCTTCCTCTTGATCGTGGGCACCGTGAGGCCCGCGCAGGCCGCCCGCTCTCTCGTAATGTGCGTGTGGCGACGCCGCTGACGCTGACACTGACACGAGGCCGATGTACGGGTGCGTGGTCAGTGTTACTACCCCTCCGGGTCGCGTGGGCGGCGACACCGGCCTCATCGAACGGACTAGGACTCTGGGGAGCTGGGACTAGCCCGCCAATGTGGACTTTGAAAACCCATGGCATCCTTTACCCGCCGACGCGGTGCACTGGGACTCCAAGGAGGTTCACTTGGACATACACATTATCAAGTTGAATGTTGATCATTAGTCTTCGCTCAATGTAATCTGCTGTCTAAGCATGTGGAGACTTCCATGCAGGATCTTGCTCTATTGGAGTATCTCACATGAATAAAAGTGTATCCGTTTATGGTTTAGTCTAGAATCTTCCATGTATGAATTTTTACTACAGTACTGGTGAAAGACTTACGATGAACCATTTCTTACATCTCCTCTGCCCGCTTGCAAGTCATCCTGATTTAATCCCTCCGTCTAGGTGTATAAGGGCATGGTTAATATTACTTAATAGTATAGCCAACTGTTGACTATAAGAAAGTGACATGTCATCTGTAGCCAACATGTATAACAATCGATACTCAAAAACTAATTGTTAAAGATCATTTCTTGCAAAGCACAATAAGTGTTATTTCTTCACAAGTTTTGGATGCAGGTTGAACAGTTGAACGCTTTTGTTTGCAAAAGATACCTTTTTATCTAGTTCACCCGGATGTTTGTGAGCTCTAGAGATGAAATAATATCCGAAGAAACCTACCGATACCCGTTACACATGAGATGACCCCCACATCCTTTGTCAAAATAAACAACTCCCCGATCAATGCATTTCACTCTTCTCTGCAATGCACGGGCACCTTACTACTATAGATTAGTACGACCAAAATTGAACTAACATTATATATAGTACGATAAATGTTGATGCATGTCACCTAAAATTCTATCATTCAAAACTATATGCAAATACGAATCCAATGATATAGTTTTTGTTGACATGCACTAACATTTTGTTAGTTAAATCTTCAGTCAAATTCAATGGGGGACTAATAAACCACGACCGATGTAGTACAAGTGTAGAGGGCGGCGCTGCACGGGAGTCTCACCTCTCACCCCGCTCATGGCGCCGGCAAGAAGCCATTATATCACAATACCCAACCACTCCCGTAATAAGTGGCCCGGTAAAATAAACGGACAAGCAACCATCATATCCTCCGCTTTTTTTCATTTCATCTCTCTCAGATTTACTTTCTCCGTTCATCTCGCACACTCGATCCCTAGCTACTACTCCTAGGGCCGCTTCTTTTGGCGGCTTCCCAGCTTTTCCCACAAGACTAGTCACAAGGAGAGTAACAATAAGGCGCCTCACTCATTTATTTGGGCTTCTAAACTACTACTCCGTCCTGGTTTATTCCTCACCATTGTAATTTGTGCTAAATTTTGACCAAAGATTTAACTGGTTTATTCCTCACCATTGTAATCCCTTCGTCTAGGTGTGTAAGTCATCTTACGAAAACCAAATAATCCCAAAACACTTAGGCGCGGTGCATTAACTTCTACCTCGTTTCTTGTTTCTTGACATATCAACCAATAAAAGATAAAGAGTGTGCATGCTTCTAATGACTTGAGATATCAAACACGACATGCAGTGGTTAGTTCATTGCATGCAATACTATTAATTAGCAAATAAACATTAACATTTCTCGTTTTCTCCACCTCCTTGGTCACGGTGCACAACCTAAGATGACTTACTCACCTAGACGGATGGAGTAGTGCATGTGACATGCACTAGCATTTCATTAGTTAAATTTATGATCAAAATTTGACACAGATTACAATGGGGACCAATAAACCAGGATGGAGGTAGTAGTTATGGGATTACTAATCTAGAAGCCTAAAAGAACTGGCCCCTGGTACTCCTACTAGTAGTAGTACTCAAGTTGGAATTCCAATTGCACGGCACAACTTGTTAGGCAAAAAATTCGATATGTGGTGTAGGAAGCGGTTTGGGAATTTGCATGCCTTTCCAACCAAGGAGATACTCCGCATAAAGTACTATGAGAAATAACCACGAGAAGGAAGCTAAAAGTAAACAACCAAACGAGCGTTTTGCATTTGTTTTGCATTGAATCGCTTAACAAGCTTGACTAGTGTTGTTTTTCTACTTTTACAAAAACCGCATCGAATGTTAAAACGTGCATTTGCACGCATATAAGTAATAGTAGTACTCCTCCGCCTAGTTGTATAAGTTTCCTCCTTCTTGGTCACGGTGCACAACCAAAGATGACTTATTGACCGGACGGAGGGAGTAGCACATCTGCAAGCATATATCGAGAGAGACGTAGTGCGATAGTATATAGTAAAGTTTGTGCTATATGCACGCATTTGCAAAATGCGTATGAATACACAAGGTTTCCAAACTTTCCTTTTACATACTTAATTAAGGACGCTAAAAATCCTGAACGCTCGGGATTTATCATTTGCGCCCCAAAACTAATGAGATCGCCTTACTAAACAAAAATTATACTCTTCCTAAAAGCCACGGCGCCAGGGAGCGCTTATGCACGCCACAAGTGCCCCAGTGCGCGGCCGCTTCCCAACAAGACCGACACAACGCCTCTTCCTCAGCCTCGCAACTCGCGAGGTGCTGATTGGCGGCTTGCCACGGGCGAAAAGCGATCTCACCGGTGTGGTGATCCGCGCCAACAGTACTCCTCCTCGCTGGAAGCGTGCACCGTCCACGCATCGCCAAGCGTAGATGAGGCGCTTGGGCCCGACCGCACTCATGCGTCGGCACGGGCGCCCTCCGCCACCCTCACGGCCCTCGACGAGCCTTCCGCCAAAGAGCCAATTGCCCGACTCTCTCGGACGCGACATAGGCCTCCCAGCAGCTTGTTCATGGCGCTTCTCTTCCTCGGCCTTCTTCTCCGCCTATATTTTGGCGCGCTCTGCTGGAGGCAAAGCCTCCCACAAGGCGACATCCATTTATTTCCAAAGCTCCTCAAGGCTGAGGGGGGCTCGGCGGGTGGCGTGACGTTCTCCTCGTAGCGGGGAGCCTACGCGTCCTCCGGCGCGCATGCTAGCGAGATTGGGAACACCGACGCGTCCACCTCGACGCGTCGCGGTGAGGAGCGGAACGCCGTCGCGTCCTCCTCGACTATTGACGGCGAGGAACGGAACGGCGACGCGTCGTGTCGCGGCGAGGAGCGGAACGCCAACGCCTCCTCCTCGACTAGTGGCGGCGAGGAACGGAACGGCGACGCTGTCAGCGTAGCAGCGAGGAGCGGAACACCGACACGCCCTCCTCGACTAGTGGCGGCGAGGAATGTAACAGCGACGTGACCGTCCGCGCGGTGCAGCGAGGGGCCCTAGGGCTTGGGAGGCGGCGCCATGGTGGTCGACGGAGAGGGAGGGGAGGAGATAGCGATGAACGGAATGTGAGGGGAGGAGATAGTGATGCCGTGGGGCGCAGTGATTTATAGCGAGCAATGGCACACCCACGTAAGATATGGACTGAAGTTGCATCGATTAACTGCAGGTTCAGTTCGTCATCGACATGTGGGCCAGACACCCGCTTGGGCCCATATGTCGCTGACCCAATGCACCTGCAGCTAAGTAATAGCTACGTGGGCATATTTGTTGGAGTAAATTACGGGGGAGTGAAGGGGTGGAAATATTGTTGGTCACAACGGATTGGACGTGCATGGGGGGAGGAGAGTCATGCATGCAGATTTTTTCACACGGGGTGGAGTGGTGGGACCGCCGGAGGGAGAATGAGAGTTTGGCAGGCATATTGTTTCCACACATGGAGAGGAAAAGATTTGGAGACGAACGGGCTTCCTGCAGGTATGGGGAACGGTGCATAATAAGTCATCTTGCATGCCGGGCTAGGTATAGTATCAAGTCATTAAAAACATACACACCCCACACATGTTCATATTTCAAGGTGCACTAAATTATTGCATGCGATGATTAAGGCTGGCCATAATGGTGGTATCTTAGCTGGTATCATGCACACAGGAATAGCAAACATGCCGATGTGGCAAAGAATTAAAGAAGAGAGGGGGTTAGAGTAACTAGTGTTCATGCATGCATTGGTAAACACATTTTTTTGTGAAGAACGACATCACTAGTAGTATAATTTGGGTTAGTCGATTTGTGAAAGAAGTTCGACGGAGCGAAGGAAGAAGACGGCAGAAGAGGTGGAAGAATCCCTTCTAGCCATCCATGTTGCATCAAACGGCTCACATGAGTCGACTGACCCAAATTTCTCCTTCAGATTGCAGGATCCACGTGGCATTCAAGGTCTCGAAGGTAGATTCCGCGTCCGCACCCGGTTTGCGGGCTCGACGAACGCGCGACTGGCTTCCGCCGCGACAGCCACCATGCACGCCTCCTCCGCGTGGGCGGAGACGACAATGACACGCTAGTTTCTCCTCGCCGGAGTGCTGGAGCACGCGCTCGTCCTCCTCTTCATACGCTGCGTGCATAGACGCGGCTCCACCAGCTGCTCGCATGCTTGGCAGCGCGGCGGCATCGCGAGGAGGGACTGCAGACGACGTGAGCGGGCGAGCCTTCGGCTTCATGGCAAAGGGATGGCGATGACACGGCGGTGATGGGCGAAAATTGTTGGCCGAGCAGGCGGGCGCCGCATGCGCAACGGCGGCGGCGACATATTGATGAGTGCGCGTGTGGGAGCTTACTTTAGTTTTATATATAAGGTTGGTCAAACTTAAAAGAAAACCTTACTAGTACATGTAAACATTAGACTTAGGCAGCGCTTTTATTAGTTAGTACCACAGCCACGATACGGAATCCTGTGCAAGCGCGTGAACCGCGGCCGCACGGTCGATCGAACGGTGCGTCACCGTGTCGCGCTCGAAGGACATCCACCGAACCTTTTTGTGTGTGTGAAAACAATCCTCGAATATACTCTACTTTTTTTCCTGTGAAAGTTCTTGACGCTGCAATATTTTCATATATTTGAATTTAGCTCCAGTTCGTGTTTATTTGGATTTGGACGTTTTAGGTGCGCCCTAGTTTTTTTAATACTGATTTTGTGTGTGTGACTGAGAGATAACGTGTGTATGTGTCCATATGTGTGTTGTGGCGGAAGGGCAATGTGGAGACGGTGTGCGTGTGATACAGACATAGAGAGGGGTGAATGTGCAAATGATCATGCATGAGTGAGACATAGACAGATGCCGACGTTGTGTATACATGAGAGAACGGTCTTCTAGTTTACTTGTGTGTGTGTGTGTGAGAGAGAGAGAGAGGGGGAGAGAGAGAGAGACAGAGAGAGGAGCATCCGTAACACAACAACCATCTCTCTCGATTCGTCCGTCCCTCGCACGGTCGCATGCAACACATGCATCAACGCACACATTTTGACACCCTCACCCAGCCCCTGCCCACCTCAAGGCCCGCACAATCTCTTCGTGAATACCCATTTCTCTCCTTAGGTTTGTTTTCTCTCAATATCTCTCTCTCTCTCTCACACACACACACACAGACACACGCAGCACAACACACACACACACTCCCCCGAGCACACAATTCATCCCCATCCAAGGTTATACGGCAACCACTCTTGCTTGTGCTTCTTTGCACCCCAACATGCACAACACCTCAATCTTCAAAGAGGGCATCGAGCAGATCGAAGACGGCGACCACACCGCGCTAGAGAATACGGGGTCATTTGGAAGCAGGGTGATGTGACGACGGTTGATTGAATCCTCCCCCCACCCTCTCTCTCTCTCTCTCTCTTGCACAAAATTACCATTGTCAATCCCTCAACCCACGAGATCCTTCCCCTCTCGTCCATGTTTTTCTAGCTCTCTCATCAAACATGTTGTCTCTTCTCCTTCCACGTATATAGAATCCAGATGCACACGCATCTCATGTATATTACATGTATCCATCTTTCTCACAGACCTAACTTCTTCCTCTCTCTTTATCTCTCTATCTCTCTCTTTGTGTCTCGTTAGGTTTGTCTCCTACTCTCTCGTCCACATACATACAATCTTTCCCGCCCTATCTGCTCCATCTTCAAAAGCTCTCTCTGCACGTTTCATTCACACATTGGGATATGTCAAAATGTTGCTTCTATAATGGCTGATGTTGAGTTATGGTTGTTTTTGTTGCATCCTACAAAGTAATAACTATGAAATGCATTTAGATTCTCATTTGACTGGGATTATGTGAGTTTGAGCATGTTGTGAAGTACTATAGACCTTGTATACATCTTGGGATTCACAATGATTGTAACTATTGAATTGTATAGACCATTACATTCAAGTCAATAGCCTAATATATTTATTTCACAATTTCAACAAATGATTAGTTCACTACAAACTAAGAAAAAATGTGTACTCCTCCGCTTTAGTTTAAGTCCGCAGATTAGCATTGGTCAAAGTCAAGTTTTGTAAACTCGTAAAGCTTATAACAAAAAATATTAACATATACAATAACAAATAAATACCATTAGATTCATTATTGAATGTACTTTCACATCATACATATTTGTTATGGTAAATGTTTATATTTTCTATAAACTTGGTCAAACTTTAGGAAGTTTGACTTCGTCAAACCTAATATGCAGAGTTTACTACTACTACTCGCTAGTTGCTTAGCCAATCACTCAACACGCCACACGGGAGCCAAAGTCACAAAATTTTGAGGTCGGTGGGAAAATCTCCCATGACCCTGATTCGAGCAAAGGAAGTTACCATCATAGCCTTCGGAGCAAGCCTACGGATGACGCTTGGTAGGTGTCAGGACCGGATTTTCGGGATATCAATTTCCCAGAAAATGGCCCTTGTGCTCACCAGCGCCAGATTATCAAGTAGTGATGAGGCACCAACTTGATACAGGAATTCCAAGCAAAATACAAAATGTAGTACAAGACCATTCTCGCCTATGAGTACAAAGAATTGGTTTCTAGTGGCTGATGGCGGAAGCGGTTTGTGGTTCATCTGCGTCTATGGGACTCCATTTCCCACAGGAACAGCTGACCAGGGTAACTCCTATCTTCGCGAGGCTGCTGTCACCATTGCGTGGGTTCCGGGGCTATCATCACAACGCTCCTCTCCATGAAAGAAATCTGGCCAAGACAATAGCCAGGGACATGCTAGTGAGTACTTTTGAATGTACTCGCAAACACCATGAACACAGGTATAATATAACAAATGATGTTCATGCTCTGAAATAGTCTATGTTCACAACGTCAGTCACAAAATAACAATCCATGATGCACGCAAGCAGGGTTATTTATATATAACATGAAGATGCAATAAGGGAGTAGAAATAGAATGCACCGATCAGGTGTCTGAAGCGACGCCTCGAAAGGATAATAATATAAAGCATGCCTCAGTCGGGCGTCTCAGCGACGCCACATAAAGGGCTTATAAATAAAAGAAATAACAAACGTGCCACAGTCGGGCGTCTGTGCGACGCCACATAAAGGGCTTATAAAGTAAATAAATAACAAGCATGCCACAGTCGGGCATCTCAGCGACACCACATAAAGGGCTTATAAGTGAAATTAATAACAAGTATGCCACAGTCGGGCGTCTCAGTGACACCACATAAATGGCTTATAAGAGGGTAGTCACAGTGAATATCCAGGAGGCAGAACCGTCCCAGGGATACTCAATAATTCAAATAATAAAAAGGGTTAGTCCATAATAATAATAATCATAATCATCATAAGTCACAAGTCGTGATCCATGTTCTGGTTTAGCAGTTTCTCCTCCGGAGACCGACACTTGACCTATCCCAGACTGTAGTCCTTAACCATGGACACGGCTATTCGGATAGATATAACCTCTGCAGAGGGTGTACTCTTTACCCACGAGTAACGGATTCCTTTAGTCCATCGGGACTAATTCCATTCACGGTCTTTTAATTGAAAACACACCTAACCCGCACACACCAGCTTAACTTACCGGTGTCTGGAATCACCCACGACACCTGTTAAGCAAAACTCTAAGTGGGGAGGCTACAACCTCGATTAGCATGGGATCAAATTTATACCGAGCGCTACTAAGGGGTGCCCCCCTCTCGGTCCCTACCGGAAACACCCATGCCCCCGGACCAAGTGGCATGCCTAACGGATGCAGCCGGTATCTTCCACCATGGCCTCTCTGCATGTGTGTGCCAAGAAAGGGGTTGACAACTTATCGAATCAGACCTACCCGCGGCAGGAAAAGTGGTAGTATGAAACAAGTATGGGGTTATCGACAAGACTCGATCTATGGTCGACTCAGAGGTTTAAGTATTCCTGCATGATTAGCATAACAAGCATATTTCAACCAATGCATGTAATCACCACTCATCATACCTCATCATGCCATACCGGACACAACTGTCTCAACGAGGAACTAGAGACAAGCTCGTGTCTACCCAAGACAGAGAGTTTCCCGGCTTCCTTCCGGTAGGCATGGAAGGCATACGAGGGTGATTACTATCACAAGCATATCCATTTCCAACAGCAAAGAATCTTCATTATGCACTCATGCATATGATCATATCATCACATAAAATAAGAATGCTCCATGTCAAGGTGGTGTTGTAACCGTATCAAACAACACACAAAAATATTATGCCAGGGTTCAGAATGCTTGCCTTCAAGAGTATACAAGTGGGGTGCACTTTTTGAAAGTTGCCTTCTTCTTCAAAATCCTATTTTATGAAAATTTGAATTAACACATAGTTTCAAAACAGTACAAAAAATTTTTTTGGAAAATTTTCAAACAAATATGAAAATAAACTAGACAGAATTTTAGAAACAACAGAAAAATAATCAAATCAATTGGACTTGTATTTCAAAAGTTATAGCCAGTCAAAATTTAGTCAAAAATCTATTTTTAATAAAACCAGAAAGATAAAATGTTTCGGGGAGCTTACGCTTTCCTCTAGCGAAGACGTATTCGGTGGAATATGCTTCCACTTAAACACGTTTCGGCGGGGCTGGGCCACTGATAGTGGGTCCCTTGGGCACACTGGTCAGGTTTGACTAGTCGCCCGCGCCTCCCTCCTCCTCTGTCTGAGCGGTGGCGGGGTTCCGGCGATCGCCGTCGACGAACCGCGGCTCCCCACGGGGTTCCGAGGGCGGGGATGGATCCGCCAGGCCCGGGCGGTCCTCCCAGTGGTCGCTAGGTTTGCGGGGGTGGAGGGGATCGCCGTCGGCGAGCTCTGCGGCGGATGGTGGCTTTGATAGGATTCGGGCTTCGAGCTACGGTGGATCCCGGTCGAGGCTGAGGTGCTGGGTGGGTCCGCAAGATCGAGGGGAAGAGGATGGGAGCACTGGATGGACGGGGGGGCTCTGCTTGCAACGAACGGGACCGGAGGGCGGCGGCGGCCGAACTGGCCGGAGACGGGGGAGACGGCCTCCCTCCGCCGATTGCTGGCTGGTGGGGCACTAGGGGGTGGTAGGAGGTCGCCTGACGGTCTGGTTGAGCTCGGGGCTCCTTTTTATAGGCAGCCGAGGTCGGTTCGACGGCGGCCGAGGATAGGAACGGTGAACCGCCGTTCTGTAGCTAGGGGCGCGTGGCGATGGCTGGCGGGTCTCTGCAGGCGAGGGATGAGCTCGAGCTGTTCAGGGGCGTAGCCGCGCGGGCCGTGGCCGGAGGCGCCGTCCCATGGCGTAGGCTGTCGAGCGGCGGTGGCGGCTTGCGGTGGTGGCGCTGTAGGGCGCCAGGAGGGGGCCAGGGCGGCTCTGCGACAAGGGATGGGTCGGGCGCGATGACTGGGGGCGGGCACGGATCAGAACAAACGCGGGGAGGCGGCAACGAGACGCGGCGACTCGGGCGCACCCACGTGCAAAACGCGTGCTTTGGCCGCGCCCAGAGCACGCACGCGAGGTGCTCGGCAATATGCCAATGCCTGCCAGGGGGCTCTAATCCACATGAGGCTTAGCAGGGTGGGGCTATAGACTACGGTAGAGCCCTAAGACATGCTGTTTAGGCAAAGTAAGTAGGTTCAAAAAGCAAACTAGGTTTCATGCCAATTCTGTTCATGAACCCAAGGTGTTTGACAGAATTCTATGGTCATCTAGGCATATCCTGGGGTGGCCAAAAACTCCAAATCATAGCCTCTTGAGGTACAAGTGATGATGGCAAGGTTATTTGGGCAAAACCAGAAACTTGTTAGTGCAAGTTTTTGAGAAAACCAATTCTGGACAAAAAGTAAAGGGCATCATTGCATGGACTAAAAATACTCCAATGGGTCCACTCTCCTGTACTTAAGGGTTTTGTAGGGTGGTCTACAAGCAGGAGAAAGATCATGGGCACTAGAGCAAAATAAAATAGGGTTGCAGTAGAAAATGCCAAACTAGACCAGAGAGCAAAAGAGGATGTTTTGCTCAAATCTTTCAAAGAACACCAGTGGGTTTTTGCGCAATGTTGAATTATATACTCCTACTGACATCCCCTAATTTTTGTGGAAGTTTTAACGGAATATTTAAATAGGTTGTAGTGCAACAGTGCAAACTGGACCAGATTTGAAAAGTTGGGGTAGAGCTCAAAATCTCCAAATGACTAAAATATATTTTTGCATAAAAGTGATTTAGGAACATCACATATCATCCCCAAATTTTGGTGGGATTTTTAAATAAATTTATCAAAGTGTTGTAGTGCAAAAGAGGCTCTAAGGCTTATGAGAAACCATTTTAAAAGAATTAAAGCTCAGGAAAATTAATTATAGAAATAATTCCACTGATAAAAGAAATGTTTCATGAGAGGGTATACAAGTCCAACAACATTTGAAAAGTTTTTACTTGGGGTGGAAACTCCACAACTCAGAAGAAAAGAGTGGTTCTGAACCAAAAGAAAATCCAGAAAATAAAAAATTAATTTACCAAGGAAAAATTTTAATCAATAAATAATAGTTAAATTTTTGGGGTGTTACAACACTACCCCCCTTAAGAAAAATCTCGTCCTCGAAATTTGCTAAGGGTTGCTTTGAAAATATTACTCCTATTAGCAAACCAAACAGTTTACTCATAGCAAAAACTTAGGGTACAACGCATAAGCTACAACACATAAATAAATGCAGGGACAATGAACAATAGCAGTGATGTCTACAATGAAAACGGTAAATGGACAGGTTCCTGAGAAAACGTCTCTGGTACTGGGGCACACTCCTCTTCGATCGGGGAAAGCGGATTGACTAGTCGGTGAATGCATCCCTCCTGGTTGGGCCTCAGTGTTCTGCCGATGGCGATCTGAGGATTTAAATCAGCGAGGCTCTGGAGATAACCCATTACTCGCTGGGTTAAATGCTCTTGGGCGATAACGTACTGGGCAAGGTTGGCCAGTACTGGGTCTCTCTCAATTCGTCCACCGGGAAAAGATGCTACTTCCGGGTGCTGCACGACTCGGGAAGTAATAATACTCTCGTTCGCTGGCTTAGGGCACCGTGAATCGAAGGCGAGCAAGCGCTTCGTACGCAGCAGCTTCTATGGCCATATGCGGAGTCGGCATAGATTTCCCCACGAAGGAGGCTTATGTTGGGTCTTGGTTTGGTTTTGCGGGAGGGATGTGCACCACTGCCCAATATTTCGAGGTGGATGGAGTGATCCTCGATTTGAGCAACTCGTACTGGGGTGGTTGGATAGAACTCATGGTACTGCGGGTAAAGTCCCACAATATTTTAACAAAACTACCTGGGGTGGCATCTGGGTTCTCAGATAAATACTAGGGCTCGTCATGGCAAAGGAATGGCTGTGAGAGTTGTGCACAAGGTGAGGGGTACTTGGCAAGGTCATGAGGTGGTCTTTTATATAGTATCTAGGCTGGGTCATTAATCGTGGTGAGGGGCAACTAGTTTGTGGTTCTGCTCTATGAGATCGGGGTCAATGCCACAGATACACATATCTCGCAAAAGTGACGTATTATTGTGGGTGTCGTTGGGGTTGGTTTTTGGTAGCTACGCCCGAAATTAAAAATGCAATCGTACACCAACATACTTATGCATGGCTACTATTTAAAATAGGGGTCCACAAGCAAACATCATTTAATTATGGCGATACAGGATCACACAATTACAGGGTGTGGACATACAAAGACTAGGTACTACTCGAGTGACTTTAGTCTACCTCGTTAATATCTAAGCGGGCGTGCCTTGTGGACGCTGAGGCTTCTCCACGGGTTTCACCGTCGGGGTTAGCTGGAGGGGGTTGAGGAACTGCAGGGTCGGGGTAGTGATGATGACCATCGCGGGGGTTGTTGGCCACAATCCCGTTGGAGCGTGTTCCCAAAAGGCGACGAGGCACTTCTGGGGACACCAAAGTATTTTGGTCGATGGCTGGGGCAGACCTCAAGGACTCGATCGGTTGTCCGAACAGCACGACTGGGTTGTCGGCGTCGGGCTCATCTTCTCCTCTTACCAGGGCTTGGTGAACTAGTTCTCCACGAGCTGCAATCAGATCAAGGGTGATTTGATCGAACAGTCCCTCTAGTGCACTTACATAGCGCACCAGATGCAACAATGCAGGATCTGTCTCGTGATCTCCATTGGCAACCTGGGGTGGCCTACCATACCCGTCACGGCTGGGTTAGTAGTAGAACGAGCGACAGTTAACTCTGGGCAACAAGTGCTGGAGTTGAACTATAGCCTCTCGAGCAGCTAGTTGGATGGCTTGTGGCTCAAAGGAACTTGTCCTTCCGGTGAACCTCAGAGGGCGTTACAGCGATAGACCCTACCATAGACGGTATCTTGTGGCCTGAATTGACGGCTCTCACCGCTCATGGGCCCTTGATACACAACATACTCTGGGGGTTCTTCTAATGCAAAGGCACGGCGGGTGAGGTTTGCTAGCACGGTCACAAATCTCCAAGGTTGGTTGATGTGATCTCATTGTGAACAATGGGGCCAGGCATTATAGCTTGGTTTGGGGTAGAGGCTGTTCTTTGCTGGGTTGAGGCTAGCGTGCCCTTTTTATAGAAAAGGGGACGGAGTCTTCCTTCGCGCGCTTGCGAAAGAGACTATGTAGGTGTCGGTCACTCACGCGTGATCGACAGGCTAGGCTGATAGGTTAGGCACCGGCTGCCAAAAGGTGTCGGGTCACTATGTGGCTATCTTACACGAGAAGCTTGGCTGGGGTTAGGTTAAGGTCTGGTGGGTTGGTTAACCTAGGTTTTTCGACCTGGCTAAGATAGGATTAGCCAATGGTCAGCCTGGCTCTGATACCAAGGTTGTCAGGACCGGATTTTCGGGATATCAATTTCCCAGAAAATGGCCCTTGTGCTCACCAGCCCCATGATTACTGTTAGCTGATGAGGCACCAACTTGATACAGGAATTCCAAGCAAAATACAAAATGTCTAGTACAAGACCATTCTGGCCTATGAGTACAACAATTGGTTTCTAGTGGCTGATGGCGGAAGCGGTTTGTGGTTCATCTGTGTCTATGGGACTCCATTTCCCACAGGAAGAGCTGACCAGGGTAACTCCTATCTTCACGAGGCTGCTGTCACCATTGCGTGGGTTCCGGGGCTGTCATCACAACGCTCCTCTCCATGCAAGAAATCTGGCCAAGACAACAGCCGTGGACAAGCCAAGAGTACTTTTGAATGTACTGCAAACATCATGAACACAGTTATAATATAACAAATGATATTCATGCTCTGAAATAGTCTATGTTCACAACGTCAGTCACAAAATAACAATCCATGATGCACGCAAGCAGGGTTATTTATATATAACATGAAGATGCAATAAGGGAGTAGAAATAGAATGCACCGATCGGTGTCCAAGCGCGGCGCCTCGAAAGGATAATAATATAAAGCATGCCTCGATCAAGGCCTCAATGACGCCACATAAAGGGCATATAAATAAAAGAAATAACAAACATGCCACGATCGAGGCGTGCATGCGACGCCACATAAAGGGCTTATAAAGTAAATAAATAACAAGCATGCCACGATCAAGGCCTCAATGACACCACATAAAGGGCTTATAAGTGAAATTAATAACAAGTATGCCACGATCAAGGCCTCAAAGTGACACCACATAAATGGCTTATAAGAGGGTAGTCACAAGTGAATATCCAGAGGCGTAACCATCCCAAATGATACTCAATAATTCAAATAATATAAAGGGTTAGTCCATAATAATAATAATCATAATCATCATAAGTCACAAGTCATGATCCATGTTCTGGTTTAGCAGTTTCTCCTCCGGAGACCGACACTAAGACCGACACTTGACCTATCCCAAACTGTAGTCCTTAACCATGGACACGGCTATTTGGATAGATATAACCTCTGCAGAGGG
Organism: Aegilops longissima; assembly: GCA_021605205.1. NCBI lineage: Eukaryota > Viridiplantae > Streptophyta > Magnoliopsida > Poales > Poaceae > Aegilops > Aegilops longissima. The sequence continues at coordinate 523,289,228 of CM038679.1, forward strand.
TGTACTCTTTACCCACGAGTAACGGATTCCTTTAGTCCATTCGGACTAATTCATTTACGGTCTTTTAATTGAAAACACACCGACCAAGACACACCGGCTTAACTTACGGTGTCCGAATCACCCACGACACCAAGTACAAACTCTAAGTGGGAGGCTACAACCTTGATTAGCATGGGATCATATTTATACCACGCGCTACTAAGGGGTGCCCCCCTCTCGGTCCCAACCGGAAACACCCATGCCCCCGGACCAAGTGGCATGCCTACCGGATGCAGCCGGTATCTTCCACCATGGCCTCTCTGTACGATGTGTGCCAAGAAAGGGGTTGACAACTTACTGAACTGTACCCTACCTACGGCAGGGACAAGTGGTAGTACGAAACAAGTATGGGGGTTACGGGAACAAGACTCGATCTATGGTCGACTCAGGAGGTTTAAGTATTCCCTGCATGATTAGCATAACAAGTATATTTCAACCAACAGACAGAATCACCACTCTTCATACCTCATCATGCCATACCGGACACAACCGCCTCTCGACGAGGAACTAGAGACAAGCTCGTGTTCACGCAAGATGTAGAGTTTCCGGCTTCCTTCCCAGAGGCATGGAAGGCATACGAGGGTGATTACTATCACAAGCATATCCATTTCCAACAAAGAAAGAATCTTCATTATGCACTCATGCGTATGATCATATCATCACATGAAATAACTAATGCTCCATGTCAAGGTGGTGTTGTAACCGTATCAAACAACACACAAAAATATTATGCCAGGGTTCAGAATGCTTGCCTTCAAGAGTATGCAAGTGGGGTGCACTTTTTGAAAGTTGCCTTCTTCTTCAAAATCCTATTTTATGAAAATTTGAATTAACACATAGTTTCAAAATAGTACAAAAATTTGTTTTGGAAAATTTTCAAATAAATATGAAAATAAACTATACAGAATTTGAGAAACAACAGAAAAGAATCAAATCAATTGGACTTGTATTTTAAGAGTTATAGCCAGTCAAAGTTTAGTCAAAAATCTGTTTTTAATAAATCCAGAAAGAGAAAACGTTTCGGGGAGCTTACGCTTTCCTCTAGCGAAGACGTATTCGGTGGAATACGCTTCCACTTAAACACGTTTCTCTAGGGCTGGGTCACTGACAGTTGGTCCCTTGGGCCCACTGGTCAGGTTTCACCAGTCGCCCGCGCCTCCCTCCTCCTCTGTCTTAGTGGTGGCGGGGTTCCGGCGATCGCCATCGACGAACCGCGGCTCCCCACGAGGTTCCGAGGGCAGGGATGGATCCGCCAGCCCCGGGCGGTCCTCCAAGTGGTCGCTAGGTTGGCGGGGGTGGAGGGGGTCGCCGGCGGCGAGGTCTGCGGCGGACGGTGGCTTCGGGAGGATTGGGGCTTCGAGCTACGGTGGCTCTCGGTCGAGGCTGAGGTGCTGGGAGGCTCTGCAAGATCGAGGGGAAGAGGATGGGAGCACTGGATGGACGGGGGGCTTATGGCGAACGGGACCGGAAGGCGGAGGCGGCCTAACTGGCCGGAGACGGGGGAGACGGCCTCCCTCCACCGATTGCTGGCTGTGGGGCACTAGGGGGTGGTAGGAGGTCGCCTGAGGGTCTGGTTGAGCTTGGGGCTCCTTTTTATAGGCTGCCGAGGTCGGTTCGACGGCGGCCGAGGATAGGTACGGTGAACCGCCATTCTGTAGCCAGGGGCGCATGGCGATGGCTGGCGGGGTCTGGCAGGGCGATGGGATGAGCTCGAGCTGTTCAGGGGCGAGCTGGCGCGCGGCTATGGCTTGGGCGGTGCCATCCATGGCGAGGCTGCCTCGAGCGCGGCGGTGGCGGTTGCAGTGGTGGCGCCAGGGGCGCCGGAGGGGGCCAGGGCGGCTCTGCGACGAGGGAGGAGTCGGGCGCGATGGCTGGGGGTGGGCACGGATCCGAACGAACGCGGGAAGGCGGCAATGAGACGCGGCGACTCGGGCGCACCCACGTGCAAAACGCGCGCTCTAGCCGCGCCCAGAGCACGCACGCGAGGTGCTCGGCAAAATGCCAATGCCTGCCAGGGGGCTCTAATCCACATGAGGCTTAGCAGGGTGGGGCTATAGACTACGGTAGAGCCCTGAGACATGCTGTTTAGGCAAAGTAAGTAGGTTCAAAAAGCAAACTAGGTTTCATGCCAATTCTGTTCATGAACCCAAGGTGTTTGACAGAATGCTATGGTCATCTAGGCATCTCCTGGGGTGGCAAAAAACTCCAGATCATAGCCTCTTGAGGTACAAGTGATGATGGCAAGGTTATTTGGGCAAAACCAGAAACTTGTTAGTGCAAGTTTTTGTGAAAACCAATTCTGGACAGAAAGTAAAGGGCATCATTGCATGGACTAAAAATACTCCAATGGGTCCAATCTCCTGGACTTAAGGGTTTTGTAGGGTGGTCTATAAGCAGGAGAAAGATCATGGGCACTAGAGCAAAATAAAATAGGGTTGCGAGAGAAAATGCCAAACTGGACCAGAGAGCAAAGAGGATGTTTTGCTCAAATCTTTCAAGAACACCAAGTGGTTTTTGCACAAAGTTGAATTATATACTCCTACTGACATCCCCTAATTTTGGTGGAAGTTTTAAAGGAATATTTAAATAGGTTGTAGTGCAAAAGTGCAAACTGGACCAGATTTGAAAACTTGGGGTAGAGTTCAAAATCTCCAAATGACTAAAAGATATTTTTGCATAAAAGTGATTTAGGAACATCACATGTCATCCCCAAATTTTGGTGGGATTTTTTAATAAATTTATCGAAGGGTTGTAGTGCAAAAGAGGCTCTAAGGCTTATGAGAAACCATTTTAAAAGAATTAAAGCTCAGGAAAATTAATTATAGAAATAATTCCACTGATAAAAGAAATGTTTCATGAGAGGGTATACAAGTCCAATAACATTTGAAAAGTTTTTACTTGGGGTGGAAACTCCACAACTCAGAAGAAAAGAGTGGTTCTGAACCAAAAGAAATTCCAGAAAATAAAAATTTAATTTACCAAGGCAAAATTTTAATCAATAAATCATGGTTAAATTTTTGGGGTGTTACAGTAGGGGGCTGTTTTCGTAACTTCAGGTTCACCCTACCCAGCCAACCCCACCGCGGCACCCAAAGTAGTACACCTGAATACTCCCCATTTTCTATCCCCACCGCAAAATAGACTTCTCCACGGCACCGCAGCCTTCGTGCTCCTCCCCTTTACATCAGCGCACTTGTCCACCGCAGCACATCTGCCTCATCGATGACCTCGTACGCCGCACTGGAGCCGGTCCACCGTCGTCGTCGTACACGGAGCCTCTTCCCCGGCATCATCTTCCACGGTCTCGGATCTGCTTCCCGGAAGCCGACGCCAAGCGCAGAAGTACCACCGTCGTGGACAATGAACTGACTCCCGTTGCCGACCATGACTCACAGAGGTCGCCGCGACCATCGTTCTCCTCCTCGATTTGTAATGTGTGTATTGAATCACTTAGCAGTACATGTGCAGTTCCAATTTTGTTCATACCACCCTTCAAATTTCATGGGTGCTATTGTTCCCGTAAAGGTAATTGGTTATAGCCTCCATTGTCCAACAGAATATCAGCTTGTAATTGTGCATCGCCCAGTATCGCTACTGTGCTTGGTAGGTTTTTCATCCGCAACCAGTAGTGTGGCAAATGATGGAAAGGTTTTTAGAACTAGCAAGGTGGCCATGCGTTGCACGCATCAAGATGCATTTGTATGAGTAGTTTATCTTGTGGGAGAAAGGATGAACGACTGAAGGCCTTATTTGCAAATCTGGAGAGGGGTATGGGTATCTTTTGCAAAATTCCATTTGTTTCTTTCCTATCTCACGATATAAATCGGACGGCCTATATTGCAAGAAAAAAAGTATAGAGAAAAAAAGTAGACAGTAAAGGAAGTAGAGATAAATATTAAATATAAAATATAAAATAAATATAACAGTAGAGAAGAGAGTAGAGATAGCAGAGACATCGGGAAAGGATCGTGCGTCTTGGAAAAGCGGCAAGCGTGCGCTAGTTTTTTGCCGTGCTCAGCTTTATAAAATCCAACGCCCCACCGCTCTGCGCCTTGCCACCGCTCTCTCCCCACTCGTGCTCGCCACCGCTCTCTCCCTCTTTTTTACTTGCCGCCCGCTTCCATGCCGCTGCGTCGCTGAAACTTGAGGATACCGCGGCATCCGCTGCGCCCCTCGGCGGCTTCTCCGCCGAGATCCGGTTCTGCGGATTTGCCTCGGCCTCGCAATTTCGACATCGCTAACGAGGCCGCCAGCGTCTGACACGCCGGTGTGGCACGTCCGGTGGCCTCATAGAACATTGAACTTCCCCAACGTGCCGACGCGGGAGCGGGCGCAGGAGCTCGCGCCTCTACCGCGGCTTAGCACCGACGAGGATCGTCGTGACAACCGGAGGCGAGAGCACCGTCTCGGCATCACCGAGATGGACGAGGAAGCCATGGCGCTGTGGCGCCAACACTTCCCGCAGGACATCATCAACGAGCGCGAGTTCTACGCGCAAAGGAGGGCGGAGAGGGATAAGAGGAGGGCGGAGCGATCCGCCTATCGCGAGGACAAGCGAGGCGGCGGCGGACGCTCAATTCAACATGAGGCTAGGAGCAGCGTCGCCCTGGGAATCCGACGATGATCGGTATCTTCACGCCTACAGTCAGACGTCGAAGGAGGACATCACCGAGGAGGAGTCGGACGATGAGGAGTAGTTGACTATCTTTTTTTTATCTATCTATGCTGAGAACTATCCTCTACTCCCTAGTATATACTTCTCGATCTCAGCACTGTAAACGCTTTTTTAAAGCGCCGCGCATTGCCATTCTATTGGAGATGCTCTAACATGGCAAACGAGTGCTTTAATGTTGCCCACAAGATGCGCGAGTATTACTAGTAGTATATTTTCTTGCCATGTTGAGATTTTAAAACCACGAGTGCGAACATGCAGAGGAGCAATGAAGACCAAACACGGGATATTCGGGACATCTTCAAGGAGCGTGGAAAGTTAAAGAGGAGCTTCACTGAACCTATAAAACGAGCTTTGGTAAGTAACACCCTTTCAATTACTTTCGTGTAGCCTCGTGTTCTTTGATGTGTATATGTTGTAGTTTCTGTTTCTCTTAAGCGTGGTGTTCTTTGATGTGTAATAAGAAGATTCTTAATCGTCCTAATGCTATCGTTTTAGCTTGATGTAGGAAGTGGGTGTTCTCACCTTGTAGTCTGTTTTTATTTTTATTTTCCTTTTGAATTCACTTCTTCGAGTTCTAATTTATCTGGCTTCTACTAGATGGATCTAGGTTGCTCTGAGTATTGATCTAAAAAAGAAGTAACTTCATGTCAGGATGCAGTTCCTGCGAGGAGAGAAGTATGGTCAACCTCGAGATCATGTTTCCAAAATGAGGCTGGATTACACACAAGGTGCCAGTTCCCTAATGATGCTGGATTAGACACAAGGTGCAAATTCCCAGATGATGCTGGATTGCACACAAGCCAGGTGGAGTCGTCGGTTGTTCGTGTCCTCGTGGCATTAGTAAAGGCTGAAAGAAAGCGTGCTGCAACCCTTGAGAATGTAGCTGAGTTCCTGAAGAAGCGAAAAGAGCAATCAGATGCTCTCTTCACCCAAGCCAAAGAAGAGATCGAAGAAGCCAGAAATAAGCTAGCAGAGGCAGAGCAGGCTCGGCGTCTCCTGCTATCTAACACTGATGTCAATACAAAATTTCCTTCATAATAGCTAGGTTCAAATGTTTATCCAGACAGCATGCCTGTTGTGATGTCCGTGCATCTACTGATGTGGCACAAAATGTTTTTTTCCGGGTCATGTAATAACAGCAATTACTTTCCAAACAATAATGATTTAAGCATTGGACATGGTATAGTTCACGCGCAAGCCCGACATTCCAAGTTCAACTTCCACATCAAACTCATGTTCACAGATATCTGCACATTCATACATAATGTCCACAACCATGATTCACTTCAAAGCCAAAAGTGAGGAGAGTTATAAATAAAGAAAATCCTCTACTAGTTCCTGCTACCAGTGCGAGCACAACAAGTCAAGACCATGCGTAAATTAATTATATTTTAGTCATTTTTGTGTTCTAAAATGCCTGCCGGCTCGCTGGAAGGATGTGTTGCCGACACGCTGGATTCAATGAAGGCAAAGGGCAGTCTTAAGCTGGTTGCACGCGGCGAGGAGGCTTGCTCACCGGGCTCGCAGCGAAAAGCGACCCTCTTGGCGGGCGCCACGGTTCAATGCCCGCGCTATGAGAGGTCGCGTCGTGTTAGAGCAATCACTTCCTCCAGTCCTTTTTGTTTGGGTATAACAAAATCTCGTTTTCCATTCACATTTTACAAGTAAAATCCATGGACAAACTTTGACCCAAAGTACGATGGGGACTAGTAAACCGTAATGGAGGTAGTAGTTTTTTAATCAAAGAAGGGTTTCTTCCGATTTTCATTATGAAAACAAGCATCTAAATCTAAACCATAGTATTTGCCCTAGAACTACCAGGTTCAACATCTCGCAACATAAACCCATACAACCTCCATCGCAAAAAACCATACAACCATACGCCAAGGAGGTACGTAGTACTATGAATTCCATTTTCGCTCCATACCAATCGTTCTAAAAACTACTTACTACTTATAACGCGCCATTGAAAATCGGAACTCTTAACCCTGCTAAAAAATGATATTTAAAACGTGGCTACTCGATCTGTGGCAACTGGCGAGCCACCGCGCCCAAGTCGCTCACCGTGGTCCCGACCATCAACTCCTACGGATCAAATTATCACGCCGAGCTGACTATTCCTACAAAGGTGCTCCACCACGCACTCGCACCGCGAATGCAGCAATTGTGCACCTAGGGTTTTAGGGTTTATTTGTTAACGCCGCTTTACATAACACTCATGTGTGCGAGACAGCGAGAGGTCGATTGCGTCGTCGCCTCTTCTCTTCGTATATGTACTCCACCGCTTGTCCGGTGTCCAAAAATTATAATAACTACTAGCAATGTGCCAATGCGCTGCCACACGATCAAAGTAGATTAATACATATTCACCGATTTGATAGAAAAAAAAGTCTAGTTTTGAAATACGTATATAACTAAAAATATGTTATGTTCCACTCAAAATATATTCCTTTGGCAGTTTTGATGAGATAAGGGAGGAATGTTGTTGGTTTCAAGATTCGAGAAGTGGTATATGTCTAATTTCTACTCTTACTAGCAAGATGCCCGTGGGTTGCACAGAACATCAAGATCTTGTGGGGGAAAAGGATGAACGAGGGAAGGCCTTATCTGCAAATGTGATGAAGAGTGCGGGTAAATTGCCATATTTTCCTTCCTATCCGTCAGATATAAATCGGACGACCTACATTGCAGGATGGCAGGCCCACCATTATCACCAACTCTATTTTTTATCCCTATTATAAAAAGAATTGTCGGTAATGATCGTGTGCCTGCCATCCTGCAATATAGGCCGTCCGATCTATATCTGACGGATAGGAAGGAAACTATGGCAATTTTGCAAAAAGATACCCACACCCCTCTCCACATTTGCAAATAAGGCCTTCCTCGTTCATCCTTTTCCCCACAAGATAAACTACTCATACAAATGCATCTTGATGTTCCATGTAACGCATGGGCATCTTGCTAGTTGTTGCAAAAGCCCATGTGTGTGTGAGAGAGAGGGGAGTGGAGGAGGACGGAGTACATGTGTGACAAATACACAAGGAGTGTGTAAAAGTGCGATAGGTATCAGCTTAAAATGAGGCGATAGTGTGTGTGTGTGCACGATCGAGAGGGTGGTCTCAAGAAGGGAAGAAAAATCTACATAGATACAAGGAGCGGAGAGAGACATGTATGCGATGGTGGAAGCACGAAAAGGGGTGTATAAACCTATATAGAGGCTAGCTAGTCGATAAATGTTTGTGAGAGAAATACAAGTCGGGGTGCGAAAGCGAGAGTTTTGTGTGTGTGTGAGAGAGACGGTAGTCGGGAACGGGAGTGGAAGCAGGAGTTGTGTGTGTGTGTGTGTGAGAGAGAGAGAGAGAGAGAGAGAGAGAGAGAGAGAGAGACGGTAGTCGGGGTTGTCTGACCGGTAAACAAATGAATAATGTTAGTCTAGGATGGAGACGAAAAGGAACTGCAACAAATGTTGTGTCTACAGGAGAGAGAGAGAGTAATTTTAGTGGTATGAGTCATATGTAGAGACATATAGGGTGTGTGAGAGAATCCCATAGAGAGAAAGACAAAGTGAAAGACGAGTGGAGACTGTGTGTGTGGCGGTGAAAAAGAAAGCTTAGGTACCGAGTGATACCAGAGAACAGTAGAGACGTGAGAGATAATGAAAACCGTGTAATGTATAATGATAGGGAGAGTGTGACACTTCTCAAGGGAGACATCGAGAGACCATGTTTGCGAGGATAGGAGAAACATGAAGTGAGCGTGCGGGCAAGCTGGAGAAAAGAGAGTGATAGCTACCTGAAGGAGCATGCATGCGAGAGAGATGGGCGTGAAAGGAGTGAACAAAAAAGGGATTCAAATATTTGAATTCGAGATGATGATACATGTAATCCATACTCGAACCAAAATTGATCTATCAAACATGTATACTCATATGAATTCACGCACATCTATGTTATTTAATATGTAGCTATTACTGATCCATACATTTTAGTAGAACATAATTTGGTTAAAAAAATCGAATTCAACCTTAAGATTTTGAGATCGTTGTATTTGTAAATCATATTATACATACAAAGGAGCAGAATTCTTTGTTGTGCTTTTGAAAGTATATATAAAAAAATGATGTATATAGAATGTAATTCCAATTGAAAATGGATCCCGCACGGAAAAAAATAGAATACAAACGGGATTCGAATTGAGTTGGCACGGTAAACGTGCCTCTCGCAAAATTTGAACGAAGCGGGAAAGTCGCAGAATCACTCAAACCAAAATCTGCGAGATGGAAATCACTATTGCCTATCCCTGCCACGCAAAGCCTATCTGCTGGATTTCTATAGGTTTCGATAGGGGTAGGTTTGTAATTTCACCCAAACGTGACGTAACCGCCTCTCACCCGGATTCATACACGGTGGGCGCCAAAACACAAGGTGTCCTCGGCCAAATCGACTCCTCCCGATTCATATTCATACACGGTGGGCGCCAAAACAAACTCTCGTCGGCAAATATTCGTGTATGCGAGATTACCGTCCTATCCCCAACCGACTAATGTTGCTGTGATGTAGTAGAAATTTGAAACGGAGCTAAGTTTGTAAATTTCCTCGCATTTGAGACAAGCGTGCCTCAATACATGGTTCCCCCTTCCTCTCTACCTCCCTTTTCCCCATTCAGACTCCGTGGGCGCCAAAACACCCTCTCCACCCCACCTCCTCCTCCGTCCGCCGCCGTCCGCCACCCCATCCACCACCATCCTCCTCCACCATGCCGGAGCTAATACCCCGATGCCGCCGTCCATTACAAGAGATCGACCTCTCTCATCCACGGCTTCAGACCAGGATCCTTGCATCCCGTCCTCTTGCTTCATCCCCGCCGTCGTCCACCTTGCTGGCGCCGCTCCTACGACCGTCTCGTCCATCGCGCCCTGCCGCCACCATCTACCCTCCTAGATCTGCTTCCATGCCGCTGACACCCATCGCTACCGCAGCACCATCAAATTCTCAGCAGATGCGTACACAGCGCCGCACCAGAGGCGGTACTCTTTCGTATCTGCTCAACTTATTTATTGCAGCAAGAAAATAGATCGCCATTGCTTTACTCTGATTTCTTGTCTTGGTTGCGAAGTTGCCTTTGTCCGGTTTGCACCTTCAGATCCGCCATGGCACGCCAACACTATACTCCCAATGCTTATGGTTTTCCCTTTATATTCCACACTAGTTAAATCACAAGAGACTAAATTTCAAAATTGGGTCACCGATTTTTCAGAGCTCATGGAGTTCACCGGTGCGATCAAGGGGCTCGGTGGTTGTGGGGCCTCGCCAAACTAAGAAAACTCGACGCTGGTGGGGGTGGGGGTGGCGGAGGAACATAGGCGGTGGGGGCGTGGTCCGCCGGGCGTCTGCAAGGGTGTTCTCAGATGGGAAGAATCGAGACGAGGAAGAAGAAGGGTTAGGAGACATAGGATCTTCATCCAACCGCCTGAAATGTTCAAGAGACAGCCGGGAGTTGCATTCTTAATGCGCCTGGTTCATCATGTGGGCACCTGCAACCAACATTTTATTATCCAAAATCTGCTTGCTCTTCTTTACCATGTTCCTCTTCCGTTCTTCTTTAATATGTACTCTCTCCGTTCCTAAATACAAGTCTTTGTATAGATTCCACCATGGACTACATATGGAGCAAAATGAGTGAATCTACACTCTAAAATGTATCTGGATACATATGTATGTGATCCATAGTGGAAATCTCTACCAAGACTTATATTTTGGAACGGAGGGAGTATGATAGTAGTACAATATGTTCCTTGTACTGAAGATGAGTAGGGACATTTGCAGTGTAGAGGTATATATGGTCGGTTGTAATGGACACTTTGAGCCTCTTTTATTCGTAGGATCTTGTAAACATAGGAATAGGATTTGTAGTGGCCTGCCCACTTGAATCCTATAAGAATAGCAAGGAAATGCGGGAGCTGTGTCGCTTTTGAGAGTTACATCGATATTAACAAAGATCGCACCTTCACTTGAAGAGAGCTGGTATCCGAAGCCTTTCTAGCCGCATCGCAATACTAGCACATATATTCCAGCAAGTTCCACTTTGTTGATTTTACTCGATGCTTAAGGTTTTCCGTTATATCTACACTATGATCTGTAGCTGCTTTGTGTCACACTAGCAGCAGTCCACTCTTGAAGCTAAACACCGCAATGACTTACAAAATTGGCACCAAGGCATTGAGTGCCATTCGATGCAATGAAACTCATACGCCCCCACATGTTGATTCTTGTTCGAATATGATCCTAATGACTATTCTAACCTCGAGGGTCAAAGGTAGATGGCTCTGTCCTATTCACCCATCAAGGTGCTGTTCTAATTTGGCAATGTTTTATTGATTGCGAGTATCTTGCATATGTTGTCTTGCATTTCTTCTACTTTGTTGCACCGCCATCTCGCTTAGTTTACTCATCATATATGTCGAGATGCCATGCCCATCCATTATCAATACATATTCCATCCGTCATCATACCATGTTTTTCCACTCAAATGTTGTTCTTGTGCATCGACATCAAAAGGAAGAGGGTGATTGCCGAACTCAAGGAGCACCAAAGAAAGTCCTTGAAAAATGTGGTGGTGCCGAGAAATCGACAACACCACTTATATTGGTTGTACAACCAAGGACACAAAACGAGGACCGACTCCAGCAGACTGCACCCATACTTCATCGCCACACCACTAGCCCCACCACACAGTGACCTGCACTCCAAAGAAAAGGTATAAAGATTTCATTTGCCATAGCACCACTGTACCATAGAAAAATCCCACTCCAAAGAAAAAGTACAGCAAAGTCCACCGTCAAGACCTATCCCAATCAGAGACGGCCAATTCCTGCAGATTGGAACCCCATTCCATTTATTCCCAGTTTAAAAGACAATGCTTTCAATGTTGTTAGGGACTACGTGCATATATTCCCATCGTGGGAAGATTATTGTGAAGAAAAACACCATTTTCACATCTTCCTGTCCAACTTACGTGTAAGTGCTATTATTCATGGTTATTATTTTCTTGTTTTCTGATGATTGAACACATCAATGATTTACATTGTTGTAACTAGGCGATGGTCAATCTGGATAGTCATGACGAGCAAAGCTTGCTTGTGCTTTTCAAGGAAGCATTGCAGCAGTATCGGTGTTACCTGAGGAAATCACACTTTGATGGCAAGTCTATAAACGAATTTTCGGTGAAGTCTCCTGTGCTAAATTTAGAAGACATTGAATGGAAAAACCTTGTTATGCACTGGTCTATGAAATCACATGACAATTTGAAATTCTACTTTTCCGCATGTGCCTTACGGATCTTTTTTGCAGGAAATCTGCTCGAAGAAGAATTCCGGTTTGACAAGAACGATAGAATATTGCAAATATGCTGCCCACTGCTTTGCTCTTGTTTGTACATGTTGTCCTGTATCAATGTACTTGCATACATACCTGGTTCATTATGTGACAGCAGTATGCATGATAGCTTACTTATCAATTGTTCGCTCCAAATTATCTGATCTGTATGAATGGTTACATTAGTGTAGAATATATCCAATGCCAATGTTTTTTAGCTCGCATTGTTCTTGTAAGTACATGTTGTCCTTTATCGCTGTACTTATAATGACAGTAGTTATTCATGTACCATCACTCTATAGCTTATTTTCCTTTGCCTCCATTTTCTACACATCGATCTATATTTACTCTTACCATAAGGTTGGTAATCAAGAAGTTTAGTTGTGCATTGCTCTTGGTTGTACCTTTTGCCTGTATCGCTGCACTTACATTTATAGCTACTTGGTTATGTAGCATCACTCTTCATCTTATCTTAAATATTCTCCATTTTTTTGTATATTATCACATCTATATTTACTCTTAACAAAATGTAGAATAAAGGCAATGCTTTTGAAGAAGATTCTGTGGTAAACTTCTTGAATTGCCCCCAATCAGCATGGACAAGGCCTTTATAGAGCCTGTCTTCACCAATAATGTAAGTTTGTCCATCTCAAGCCTTCAAACTTTGTTGTATATATTTGGTTAGGCATGATTGCAACAGCTGTTTATTTTTTGTGCTTGCATCAAATTGCTTGTTTAAAGTTTATTATGTAGTTCATAAACAAAAGTTTATCCTTCCTCAATTTAAGTTTTCAGTTGTACAACCAAGTTCCTTCTTCATACCATGTAAATTAAACTATACAGAGCAAGTGATCTTCTTTGCACTTTGCATGTAGGCTTCGCTCTTCATCCGTAATCCAAAGGTGTGGTGAACCTACCCATTACAAAGACAATGTCATATTCTGCAATGTCTTAACTATGAACAATGTCATATCATTCTACTATTATTTAAACCGTCTCTTTATTTGCCAATCTGAAATGGTATAAATTGATAGCACACTAACCATTGATACTTATGAGTTCTTGATCCGTAATCCAATTGGTGTCGTGAAGCTGCCAACTCCTTCACAATGTCATTTCCTGCCATGTCTTGACGTGAACAATACCATATTGTGTTAATGCAATTTTAAACTGTGTCACTTTATTCACAAGAAGAAATGTGATGAATTGTCAAGATCGATACTTTTATGTGCAAAACCCGTCATCTGTCTGCTTGTTTATCTTTCGAGTGAGGAAGATATAAGTGTTGAACAAGCACAGTCCCATCATCTTGCTCACCGCTTACCTGCAGCTCCCAAATAGGCTAACCTTTCTTGAACTCTATTGAAGTGATGTCAGTTTTGTATATTATTTTGTCGGCGTGTTTATTTGCACCGGTGGCGATCTTTGATGCCCAAAGTATGTAATCTGTTGTCCGCTTGTGCTTTATTATCATAGTGGCGAACTTTGATGCCCAAAGTGGATGTAATATGCCGTAATTTCTTTATTGTATAGTCTAGGTTTTTCTTATTCACGATGCTGCAGTTATTTTATCAGATATATATCATGTCTTTGCAAGAACCGCCAAACCGTAAATTACGGTACATAATCGGTCGTCGTGCAATCACGATGTAGGTTGGGCCCAAACGTGCCGAACAGCTCACGGGCCGACAAAGAGTCGAAATGAACCCCGCCCATGATTGTGCGAATCAAATCACGGGCTTTAAACAGCCAAAATTGTCTCGGTCCTTGTTTGGCCCAATCGATATCGGTGCGAAAGCAGTCGGATGCAAATCGGGCCGTAGTTAGGCCCAACTATATGATGGGCTTTTAGCAGGCCGAAATTAATATAGGGTCGAAATTGTTAAACGGGCCCTTAACAGGCCAAAACTAATATCAGGCCGAATTACTAAGTGGCCTTTAGCAAGTGGGCCCAAAAGCATAGTGTCCAGTTGACGGGCCAAATCTGATATGGGCCATAATTGAGCCCAAAGCCTCTTAAAGGGCCGGACCTGATCTGGGTCGTAATTTGGCCTAGAATGTGGTAGGCTTTTAACGGGCTGGATCTCATATGGGCCACTATTAGGACCGGAGCGTGGCAGGCCATTAATGGACCGGATCAAATATGGGCCGGCATTTGGCCCAAAACATGGCAGCCAGTTAATGGGCCGGCCTACTAGGGTCCTCAAAATCTTGTGGGCCTACAGCTGGGCCGGCCCATTAATGTCGGCCAAATCTCATGGTCCTTTAGCTGGGCCGGCCCATTATGATCCGCAAGAATCTTGTGGGCCTTTACCTGGGTCGGTCCATTATGGCACACAAAAATCTTGTGGGCCTTTACCTGGGCCGGCCCATTATGGCCCGCAAAATCTTGTGGGCCTTTAGCTGGGCCAGCCCATTATGGTCCACAAAATCTTGTGGGCCTTTAGCTGGGCCGGCCCATTATGGTCCGCAAAATCTTGCGGGCCTTTAGTTGGGCCGGCCCATTTAAACTTGATGGGCCGGTCCACGCGTCAACATATCATAGGCACGTCTCGCCCATTGGATGAGTGACACCTGTGCCGACGCGGACCTGACACGTGTCTCCTCCAGCCAATGATGATTTTACACGTGGAAAATCCCCATTGGCCGGGGCGGTTAACGGGTTATCGGATCCAAAACCCGACCCGATAGCTTAACGGCATTCCGTTACGGTGGATGCCATGTGTCGGTCACCCTTGACAAAAGCACTTCTGTGACGCGCGATTTATCGTCATGGAAGTGGACACTTCCGTGATGATAATTTTGGTAATGTCATGGAGCACTTCTACGACAGCACAGGAATGACTATCTTGATTCTGTCATAAATTTGTCATGGATGTACATGCATGACAAAAAACGCGACCTACTATGACAAACACGTATCATCACGGAAGTGTATTTTTTTTGTAGTGAGATATGATCAACATAGTGATGTTCACCATTGAAAACTACTCCATCTCACGTGATGATCGGACATGGTTTAGTTGATATGGATCACGTGATCACTTAGATGATTAGAGGGATGTCTATCTAAGTGGGAGTTCTTTAGTAATATGATTAATTGAACTTTAATTTATCATGAACTTAGTCCTGATAGTATTTCCATAACTATGTTCTAGATCAATAGCTCGCGATGTAGCTCCCCATTATTTTTGTGTTCCTAGAGAAAAACTATGTTGAAAAATGATAGTAGCAATGATGCGGACTAGGTCCGTAATCTGAGGATTATCCTCATTGCTGCATAGAAGAATTATGTCCTTGATGCACCTCTAGGTGACGGGCCTATTGCAGGAGCAGATACAGACGTTATGAACGTTTGGCAAGCTCGGTATGATAACTACTTGATAGTTTAGTGCGCCATGCTTTACGTCTTAGAACCGGGACTTCGAAAACGTTTTGAACGCCACGGAGCATATAAGATGTCCCAAGAGCTGAAATTGGTATTTTAGACTCATGCCCGAGTCGAGAGGTATGAGACCTCTGACAAGTACTTTGCCTACAAGATGGAGGAGAATAGCTCAACCAGTGAGCATGTGCCCAGATTGTCTGAGTACTACAATCGTTTGAATCAAGTGGGAGTTAATCTTCCAGATAAAATAGTGATTGATAGAGTTCTCTAGTCACTATCACCAAGTTACTGGAACTTCGTGATGAACTATAATATGCAAGGGATGACGAAAACAATTCCCAAGCTCTTCGTGATGCTGATATCGACGAAGGTAGAAATCAAGAAAAAGCATCAATTGTTGATGGTTAACAAGATCACTAGTTTCAAGAAAAGGGCAAAGGAAAAGAAAGGGAAATTCAAGAAGAATGGCAAGCAAGTTGTCACTCCCATGAAAAAGCCCAAAGCTAGACCCAAGCCAGAAACTGAGTGCTTCTACTGCAAAGGAAATGGTCACTGGAAGCTGAACTGCCCCAAATACTTGGCAGATAAGAAGGATGGCAAAGTGAACAAAAGTATATATGATATACATGTTATTGATGTGTACTTTACTAGTGTTCATAGTAGCCCCTGGATATTTGATACTGATTCAGTTGCTGTGATTAGTAACTCGAAACAGGAGTTACAAAATGAACAAAGATTAGTCGAGGGCAAGGTGACGACGTGTGTTGGAAGAGATCCAAGGTTGATAAGATCACCATCGCACACTCCCTTTACCTTCGGGATTAGTGTTGAACCTAAAATAAGTGTTATTTGGTGTTTGCATTGAGCATAATATGATTGGATCATGTTTATTGCAATACGGTTATTCATTTAAGTCAAAGAATAATTGTTATTCTGTTTACATGAATAAAACCTTCTGTGGTCATACACCCAAGGTGAATGGTTTATTGAATCTCGATCGTAGTGATACACATATTCATAATATTAATGCCTAAGGATGCAAAGTTGATAATGATAGTGCAAATTATTTGTGGCACTGTCGTTTAGGTCATATTGGTGTAAAGCGCATGAAGAAATTCCATGCTGATGGGTTTTTGGAATCACTTGATTATGAATCACTTGATGCTTGCGAACCATGCCTCATGGACAAGATGACTAAGACTCCGTTCTCCGGAACAATGGAGCGAGCAACTGACTTATTGGAAATAATACATACTGATGTATGCGATCCGATGAGTGTTAAGGCTCGCGGCGGGTATCTTTATTTTCTGACCTTCACAGAAGATTTGAGCAGATATGGGTATATCTACTTGATAAAACATAAGTCTGAAACGTTTGAAAAGTTCAAAGAATTTCAGAGTGAAGTGGAGAATCATCGTAACAAGAAAATAAAGTTTCTACGATTTGATCGCAGAGGCGAATATTTGAGTTACGAGTTTGGCCTTCAACTAAAACAATGTGGAATAGTTTCACAAACTCATGGCACCTGGAACACCACAGCATAATGGTGTGTCCGAACGTCGTAGCCGTACTTTATTAGATATGGTGCGATATATGATGTCTCTTACCGATTTACCACTATCGTTTTGGGGTTATGCATTAGAGACAGCTGCATTCACGTTAAATAGGGCAACGTCTAAAAATCCATTGAGACGACACCGTATGAACTATGGTTTAGCAAGAAACTAAGTTGTCGTTTCTTAAAGTTTGGCCTTGCGATGCTTATGTGAAAAAGTTTCGGCCTGATAAGCTCGAACCCAAATCGGAGAAATGTGTCTTCATAGGATACCCAAAAGAGACTGTTGGGTACACCTTCTATCACAGATCCGAAGGCAACACATTCATTGCTAAGAATGGATCCTTTCTAGAGAAGGAGTTTCTCTCGAAAGAAGTGAGTGGGAGGAAAGTAGAACTTGATGAGGTAACTGTACCTACTCCCTTATTAGAAAGTAGTTCATCACAAAAATCGGTTCCTGTGACTCCTACACCTTAGTAAGGAAGCTAATGATGATGATCATATAACTTCAGATCAAGTTACTACTGAACCTCGTAGGTCAAAGTGCTACGGTAATCCTGTTCTGGAGGTCATGTTACTTGACCAAGACGAACCTACGAACTATGAGGAAACGATGATGAGCCCAGATTCCGCAAAATGGCTTGAGGCCATAAAATCTGAGATGGGATCCATGTATAAGAACAAAGTGTGGACTTTGATTGACTTGCCCAATGATCGGTGAGCCATTGAGAATAAATGGATCTTCAAGAGGAAGACGGGTGCTGATAGTAGTGCTACTATCTACAAAGCTCAAATTGTCACAAAAGGTTTTCGAAAAGTTCAAGGTGTTGACTACGATGAGTTTTTCTCACTCGTAGCGATGCTTAAGTCTGTCCGAATCATGTTCGAAATTGTTGCATTTTATGAAATCTGGCAAATGGATAAACAAAACTGCATTCCTTAATGGATTTCTTAAGAAGAGTTGTATATGATGCAACCAGAAGGTTTTGTCGATCCTAAAGGTGCTAACAAAGTGTGCAAAGCTCCAGCGATCCATTTTTGGACTGGTGCAAGCATCTCGGAGTTGGAATATACGCCTTGATGAGTTGATCAAAGCATATAGTTTTATATAGACTTGCGGTGAAGCCTGTATTTATATGAAAGTGAGTGGGAGCACAACAGCCTTTCTGGTAAGTATATGTGAATGACATATTGTTGATCGGAAATGATGTAGAAATTTCTGGAAAGCATAAAGGAGTGTTTGAAAGGAGTTTTTCAAAGAAAGACCTCGGTGAAGCTGCTTACATATTGAGCATCAAGATCTATAGAGATAGATCAAGACGCTTGATAAGTTTTTTCAATGAGTACATACCTTGACAAGTTTTTGAAGTAGTTCAAAATGGAACAGTCAAAGAAAGAGTTCTTTCCTGTGTTGCAAGGTGTGAAGTTGAGTAAGACTCAAAGCCCGACCACGGAAGAAGATAGGAAGAGAATGAAAGTCATTCCCTATGCCTCAGCCATAGGTTCTATAAAAGTATGCCATGCTGTGTACCAGACCTATTGTATACCCTGCACTGTGTTTGGCAAGGGAGTACAATAGTGATCTAGGAGTAGATCACTGGACAGCGGTCAAAATTATCCTTAATGGAATAAGGATATGTTTCTCAATTATGGAGGTGACAAAAGGTTCATCATAAGGGGTTACATCGATGCAAGTTTTGACACTGATCCAGATGGCTCTAAGTCTCAATCTGGATACATATTGAAAGTGGGAGCAATTAGTTAGAGTAGCTCCGTGCAGAGCATTGTTGACATAGAAATTTGCAAAATACATACGGATCTGAATATGGCAGACCCGTTGACTAAACTTCTCTCACAAGCAAAACATGATCACACCTTAGTACTCTTTGGGTGTTAATCACATGGCGATGTGAACTATGATTACTGACTCTAGTAAACCCTTTGAGTGTCGGTCACATGGCAATGTGAACTATGGGTGTGATACGTCTCCAACGTATCTATAATTTTTGATTGCTCCATGCTACTTTATCTATTGTTTTGGACTATAATGGGCTTTACTTTCCACTTTTATATTACTTTTGGGACTAACCTATTAACCGGAGGCCCAACCCAGAATTGTTGTTTTTGCCTTTTCAAGATTTCAAGAAATGAATATCAAATGGAGTCCAAACGGAATGAAACCTTCGAAACGTGATTTTCTCACCGAACATGATCCAGAGACTTGGACCCTCACGCCAAGGCACAGAAGAGGCGGTCACGAGGTGGGGCGCCTGTATGCGCCTCGCCTCGTGGGCCTCGGCTCCACCGACGCATTCCTTCCTCCTATATATACCTACGCACTTCAAACGATCGTAAGGAGCCAAAACCTAATTCCACCGCCGCAATTTCCTGATCCACGAGATCCCATCTTGGGGCTGTTCCGAGCTCCGCCAGAGGGGGCATCCACCACGGAGGGCTTCTACATCAACACCATAGCCTCTCGATGAAGTGTGAGTAGTTCACTTCAGACCTTCGGTCCATAGCTAGTAGCTAGATGGCTTCTTCTCTTTTTGGATCTCAATACAATGTTCTCCCCTCTCTCGTGGAGATCTATTTGATGTAATCTTCTTTTTGCGTGTGTTTGTTGGGACCGATGAATTGTGTGTTTATGATCCAGCTTATCTATGAATAATATTTGAATCTTCTCTGAATTCTTTTATGTATGATTGAGTTATCTTTGCAAGTCTCTTTGAATTATCCGCTTGGTTTAGCCAACTAGATTGGTAGTTCTTGCAATGGGAGAAGTGCATGGCTTTGGGTTCAATCTTGCGTGTCCTTACCCAAAGGATGTAAAGGGTTGCAAGGCACGTCTCGTATTGTTGCCATCGAGGATAACAAGATGGGGTATTTATCATATTGCATGAATTTATTCCTCTACATCATGTCATCTTGCTTAAGGCGTTACTCTGTTTTAACTTAATACTCTAGATGCATGCTTGGATAGCGGTCGATGAGTGGAGTAATAGTAGTAGATGCGAATCGCTTTGGTCTACTTGTCTCGGACATGATGCCTATATACATGATCATACATAGATAACCTCATAACTATGCTCAATTATGTCAATTGCTCAACAGTAATTTGTTCACCCACCATAGAATATTTATGCTCTTGAGAGAAGCCACTAGTGAAACCTATGGCCCCCGAGTCTATTCTCATCATATCAATCTCCATCACTTTTATATTTGTTTTGTTTTACTTTGCCTTTTACTTTTCACTTTGCATCTTTATACCAAAAATACCAAAAATATTATCTCTATCAGATCTCACTCTCGTAAGTGACCGTGAAGGGATTGACAACCCCTAATCGCGTTGGTTGCGAGTAGCTATCATTTTGTGCAGTACGAGGGACTTGTGCGTGGGCTCCTCTTGGATTGATACCTTGGTTCTCAAAACTGAGGGAAATACTTACGCCATCGTGCTGCATCATCCTCTCCTCTTCGGGAAAACCAACGCAAGCTCAAGACGTAGCAAGAAGGATTTCGGCGCCGCTGTCGGGAGTCTACGCAAAGTCAACATACCAAGTACCCATCACAATCCCTATCTCTCGCATTACATTATTTGCCATTTGCCTCTCGTTTTCCTCTCCCCCACTTCACCCTTGCCGTTTTATTCTCCCTCTCTTTCCCAATCTCCTCCTCCTCTTTTTCCCTTCGCCTTTTTCCTCGTCCGCTTGTTTGCTCGTGTGTTGGATTGCTTGTTTGTCGCGATGGCTCAAGATGCTACCAAATTGTGTGACTTCAACAATACCAATAATAATGATTTCCTTAGTACTCCGATTGCTCCTCTTGCCAATATTGAATCTTGTGAAATCAATACTGCTTTGTTGAATCTTGTTACGAAAGATCAATTCGCCGGTCTTCCTAGTGAAGATGCCTCTACTCATCTGAATAGCTTCGTTGATTTATGTGATATGCAAAACAAAAAAGATGTTGATAATGATGTCGTTAAATTGAAGCTATTTCCTTTTTCGCTTAGAGATCGTGCTAAAGCGTGGTTTTCATCTTTTCCTAAAAATAGTATTGATTCTTGGAACAAGTGCAAAGATGCTTTTATCTCTAAGTATTTTCCTCCCGCTAAGATTATCTCTCTTAGGAACGATATTATGAATTTTAAGCAACTTGATCATGAACATGTTGCACAAGCTTGGGAGAGAATGAAATTAATGATACGTAATTGTCCTACTCATGGTTTGAACTTGTGGATGATTATACAAAAAAATTATGCTGGATTGAATTTTGCTTCTAGAAATCTTTTAGATTCGGACGCGGGGGGCACTTTTATGGAAATCACTTTAGGAGATGCTACTAAACTCCTAGATAATATTATGGTTAATTATTCTCAATGGCATACTGAAAGATCTACTAATAAAAAAGTGCATGTGTTAGAAGAAATCAATGTTTTGAGTGGAAAGATGGATGAACTTATGAAATTATTTGCTACTAAGAGTGTTTCTTCTGATCCTAATGATATGCATTTGTCTACCTTGATTGAGAATAATAATGAATCGATGGCTGTGAATTTTGTTGGTAGGAATAATTTTGGTAACAAAGCGTATAGAGGGAATTTTAATCCTAGGCCTTATCCTAGTAATCCTTCTAATAATTATGGAAATTCCTTCAACAACTCTTATGGAAATTTTAATAAGATGCCCTCTGAATTTGAGAGTAGTGTTAAAGAGTTTATGAATTCACAAAAGAATTCTAATGCTTTGCTTGAGGAGAAATTGCTTAAAGTTGATGATTTGGATAGGAACGTTGATAGAATTTCTCTTGAGGTTGATTCTTTAAAGCTTAGATCTATTCCTCCTAAGCATGATATCAATGAGTCTATCAAATCCATGAGAATTTCCATTGATGAATGCAAAGAAAGAACCGCTAGGATGCGTGCTTCCAAAGATGCCTTTATTAAAGCGTGTTCTTCTAATCCATATGAAAATCAAGATGAAGATCTAAAAGTTATTGATGTGTCCCCTATCAAAACTTTGTTTTGCAATATGAATCTTGATGAAACTGAATATGATCTTCCTTTACCTAGAAGGCGTTCTAAGAATTCGAAGTTTTTAGATCTTGATGATGAAATTGATAAAAGTGGGATTGAAAGAAATAAAAATCTAGTACGCTACTGTGCTGCATCATCCTCTCCTCTTCGGGGAAAACCAACGCAAGCTCAAGACGTAGCAGGGTGTTAATCACATGGTGATGTGAACTATTGGTGTTAAATCATATGGCGATGTGAACTAGATTATTGACTCTAGTGCAAGTGGGAGACTGAAGGAAATATGCCCTAGAGGCAATAATGAAGTTGTTATTTATATTTCCTTATATCATGATAAATTTTTATTATTCATGCTAGAATTGTATTAACCAGAAACTTAGTACATGTGTGAATACATAGAAAAACAGAGTGTTGCTAGTATGCCTCTACTTGACTAGCTCGTTGAATCAAAGATGGTTAAGTTTCCTAGCCATAGACATGAGTTGTCATTTGATTAACGGGATCACATCATTAGAGAATGATGTGATTGACTTGACCCATTCCGTTAGTTTAGCACTTGATTGTTTAGTATATTGCTATTGCTTTCTTCATGACTTATACATGTTCCTATGACTATGAGATTATGCAACTCCCGAATACCGGAGGAACACTTTGTGTGCTACCAAACGTCAAAACAACTCGGTGATTATAAAGGTGCTCTACAGGTGTCTCTGATGGTACTTATTGAGTTGGCATAGATCAAGATTAGGATTTGTCACTCCGATTGTCAGAGAGGTATCTCTGGGCCCTCTTGGTAATGCACATCACTATAAGCCTTGCAAGCAATGTGACTAATGAGTTAGTTGCGGGATGATGCATTACGGAACGAGTAAAGAGACTTGCCGGTAACGAGATTAAACTAGGTATTGAGATACCGACGATCGAATCTCGGGCAAGTAACATACCGATGACAAAGGGAACAACGGGGATATCCGAGGGAAACCTTGGGATATAGCTTCTACAACCGGGAAGAGAACAAAGTGTTTATTGCTCGGAACGGGGTTTTCCTTGAGAAAGAGTTTCGTCGGGAGGCCAGTGGGAGGACGGTCCGACTCGAAGAAATTCGAGGACCACTCGGGGATGGCTCAGCTGGTGATGAGATTATACCGGAGTCAGTCAAGGAACCCGTAGTGGAAGCGGCACCGGAACCACGGAGCTCGGAGAGATTGCGCAGAGTGCATGATGTATTGTTGCTAGAAAGCGACGAGCCGGCCACATATGCGGAAGCGATGGTGAGCCCAGACTCTGAGGCATGGCTGGAGGCCATGAGATCCGAGTTAAAGTACATGGATGAGAATCAAGTCTGGGACTTGGTTGATCCGCCACCTGGCGTAACAGCCATTGGTTGCAAATGGGTCTTTAAGAAGAAAACCGATGTGGATGGAAATGTTCAGATCCACAAAGCTCGGCTTGTCGCTAAAGGTTATGGACAAGTTCAAGGTATTGACTACGACGAGACTTACTCGCTAGTAGCGATGCTGAAGTCCGTGAGGATCATACTAGCTATAGCTGCATATTTTGATTACGAGATATGGCAGATGGATGTCAAAACGGCTTTCCTTCATGGAAATTTAACCGAGGACGTGTATATGATACAACCTGAGGGTTTTGTTGATCCGACTAGCGCTAGTAAGGTATCCAAGCTCAAGAGATCCATTTATGGGTTGAGGTAAGCATCTCGGAGTTGGAACATTTGTTTTGATGAGGTCGCCACTGGTCTCAGTTTCATCAAAAGTGAAGAGGACGCTTGTTTATACAAGAAGTTAAGTGGGAGCTCGATAGTGTTTTTGATCTTGTATGTGGATGACATATTGTTGATCGGGAACGATGTTTCTATGCTGAACTTGGTCAAGGAGTCATTGAATGGCAAGTTTTCGATGAAGGACCTTCGTGAGGCAGTGTATATTTTAGGCATTAAGATCTATAGAAATAGATCAAGGAGGCTGCTCGGCTTAAGCCAGAGCACGTACATAAATAAAGTGTTGAAGCGGTTCAACATGAGTGAGGCGAAAAAGGGGTTCTTGCCACTCTCACATGGTATAAGGCTAAGAGAGACTCGGAGTCCTTCGACATCTGATGAGCGAAGCAGGATGAGTAGGATTCTGTATGCCTCGAAAATCGGATCCACCATGTATGCCATGATATGTACAAGGCCTGATGTTGCTTTTGCATTAAGCCTAACAAGTAGATACCAGGCCAATCCAGGTGAGAGTCACTGGGCAGCGGTAAAGACTATTCTAAAGTACCTGAAAAGGACTAAGGAAATGTTTCTAGTTTATGGAGGTGAGGAAGAGCTCGTCACAAGGGGTTACGCCGATGCTAGTTTCCAAACCGACAGATATGATTGTCGATCACAGTCTGGATTCGTGTACGTCATGAACGGAGGAGCAGTGAGCTGGATGAGTTCCAAGCAAGATACGGTGGCCGATTCTACCACATAAGCTGAATACATTGCGGCTTGTGAAGCTGCAAAGGAAGGTGTTTGGATCCGGAACTTTCTGGATGATCTTGGTATTTTCCCAGCCTCGGTAAAACCGTTGGACCTTTATTCTGATAATTCGGGTGCCATCGCA
This sequence comes from Aegilops longissima, assembly GCA_021605205.1. Classification (NCBI taxonomy): domain Eukaryota; kingdom Viridiplantae; phylum Streptophyta; class Magnoliopsida; order Poales; family Poaceae; genus Aegilops; species Aegilops longissima. The sequence continues at coordinate 523,313,905 of CM038679.1, forward strand.
TAAGCCAAGGAGCCGAGGAATCACCACAGGGTTAGACACATAGATCGGAAATATCACCTGATACGAAAGATCGTAAAGAATGGTGATGTAGAGTTATGCAAAATTCACACGGATGCAAATGTTGCAGATCGGTTGACTAAGCCGCTTCCACAACCCAAGCATGAGGGGCACGTTAGAGCTATGGGCATTCGATGTCTATTTGATTGACTCTAGTGCAAGTGGGAGACTGTTGGAGATATGCCCTAGAGGCAATCATGTATGATGATATTTCCTATGTGTTTATGAATAAAGATAATCCTTGGCTATAATCAATGAAACTTGTTGGCAAGTATGTGACTTGTCTATGAGATCTTGTGGTGTATGATACATCCTAAATTGTCCCTAGTCGCAAGTTACGTGTGGGCACACGTCGGACTAGACTAGCATATGACACGGTGGATGGCTTGGTCTCATTAGCCATGGAGAATTGGATGCTAATCGGATAATATGGACTCGGAAGGATCTGAACGGATTCGACGTAGTCGGATCCGAGTCGAGATAAGGTCCGAGTCGGACAGACCCAACTATGAGACGCAGCGATATGTCATCTGTGAGTCTCTAGTACAACATATGTTCTATGTCCTAAGACCTGAGCTGGCGCATGTACTCGGGATGGTGACAGACCTGCTTTGGGTCGACCAAACGCTACTCCATGACTGGGTAGTTACAAAGGTAGGTTTCAGGCTTGTCCAGACTCATGTTGCGAGACATGGTCGAGCAAGATGAGATTTGCCCCTCCGATCAGGAGAGATATACTCTGGGCCCCTCGTGTGATCCGACCAGGAGAAGCATGGCCATGCGACAAGGATTATGAGATAATCCGGATAGTGGTCGACATCACTGGAACGATAAAGAGGTCGGGCTAGCACAAGAATGACAGACTCGCCTTGATCCCGACAACATATATCATGTGGCAAAAGGAATAGAAATGTAATGTACAGGTTCGCCAACCGGCTTCATAGTGTGCTTGGTGGTCGGCATGCCTTGCTAGAGGCTGCTACCAATCGTGTAGTTCGGAGGTGATCCGAACTATGACCAGGCCGACTTGAACCTAAGGGGTCGCGCGCTTAAGGGAAGGAACCTGTGAGACCCGGTCCGACTCCATGAGCCAGAAGTGATTCTACTCGGATTCGGATCCAGGCCGAACAGACTTTGGGCTTTAGGATCCGTGCGAGGCCCAAGTGTTGGGCCTGCGACGGATGCCTATATAAAGTGGGGGTGCAGCACACTTATGAAGTTGATCGCTCCGGCGCTGTCACTAGGGTTTGCATGTGTTGCGAATAGCCACCTCCACTCGTCGCCGACTGTGTGATCGGACCTAGCAGTCCGCCGCACTGTGTTCCTCCTGCACGCGTGAATACCGTTAAAGGCGGTGCACTTGCGCCGCTCCGGCGAACCTGTACGTGGGAACCGACGACCGGCTGATCGAGGGAGATCGGATGAGGAGGAGACATTCCACGCGGACGCGCTGCCCCAACTCTTCTTCCACTGCACGACACTGCGCGTCTAGTGGTAACGAACTGTGATCCATCTCCCGTAGCATGTTCTTGGTTGTTCTGCGCGTAGAAAAAATTTAATTTGCAGTCGACGCACCCTACCGTAGAACCCAACAGGCCCGCGCCATCTTCCAGTTCTTTTTTATTTTTAAGGCCCAAAAAACTACGCGCCTAGTAGGTTCCGAACCGCAACCCACTACTAGGGAAAAGCCTAGCAGCAGCGCGGGTTTTAGGCCTATCAGTAGCGCGGCCAGGAGCGCCATCGATAAGGCGCTTCTGCTAAAGCTTAGCAAGAGGCGGCTCGACACGCCTCCATCGCTAAAATGATCTAGTAGTAGTGCTTCTCTGAGCAGCGCTGCTGGTAATTAGTAGTAGCGCTCCTCCTTGCCCGCGCTACTACTATTATTTAGTATTTTATTTCCTTTTTATTTCATGTTGTATTTCATACACCTTTACACAAGTTTTCATACAACAGGAATTTAGAGACTGCTTACATCATAATGAGTAGGTGAAACAATCAGGACTAGTTTCAAGTGGATGGACATCCACTTGAAACTAATCCGCAGTTCTTTCACCCAATGATATAATAAATATCATCATCATTATCATATCATTAAAAACTTATCATCATAATACATCATTGTCATATAACACCTCCTCAAGATCATCGTTTTCATCAATGAGACATCACATAGCAAATTGGTCACTAGTCGTAATCACAAGTACTCCTCATCATCAACTCTAACACATTGTATCACATAATAAACATATTGTACCTCATAGGACCTACTACATTCTCTTATGACCTACTATATTCTCTAAGGTAAAATAGCAAAAAACAAGATAGCCCCTGACTCTCCATTATGGAGAATGGAGATTATCCTGTCTCCAATTCTTGCCTTTCTCGCTTAATGGTACTTCCAAGAACCTCCTTGCGAATGTCCAAACATTTTTTCCATTCTTTGATTAGCATGCGTTCACCAGTTTTAGAAATCCGATATGCACAGGTGAGATCCGTAGGATGACCTGGTTGTATGTTCAGAACTTCAAGGCGACCATTGTAATACATCAGATGAGGCACACAATCCATCGGGATTTTTTGTTGAAAAACATAGTAATAACTTCGTAGTTAGCAATGATGTACTAGTTTTGAAAGTATGCAAAAGATGCATGGATGTCGTAATAGTAAAAAATCTTACCAGGGTATCTCCATAGAAGTTATCGTGGTTCAACACGTGCACTATATAACGCCCTCGATGCGGCTATATCTCCCATGTGTCGAAGCACGACTTAGAGGCATAACCGCATTGAAAGCAATGTCGCAAGTGAGGTAATCTTCACACAACCCATGTAATACATAAGGGAAAGAGATACATAGTTGGCTTACAATCGCCACTTCACACAATACATGAGTAAAGCATTACATCATACAGATACAATCAAGGTCCGACTACGGAACCAAAATAAAAGAAGACTACCCCAAATGCTACACAGATCCCCGATCGACCCAACTGGCTCCACTCTCGATCAACTAAAACGAAACAACACAATGAACAAGATCTTCATCGAGCTCCTCCTTGAGCTCGGATGCGCCACCTGCACGGTTTCGCCGGCACCGCAAACTGGTTTTGAAGTATCTGTGAGTCACGGGACTCAGAATCTCACACCATGAGATCAAGACTATATAAGCTTATAGGTAAGACAGAGTTGTGAGGTGGAGCTGCAGCAAGCGACTAGCATATATGGTGGCTACATTCGCAAAAGAGAGCGAGAAGAGAAGCAAGGCACGGTCGTGAAGCTAGTAGCGATCAAGAAATGATCCTGAAACTACTTACGCCAAACATAACTCCAACACCGTGTTCACTTCCGGACTCACGAGAAGAGACCATCACGGTTACACACGCGGTTGATGTATTTTAATTAAGGTCAACTTCGGTTTTCTACAACCGGACATTAACAAATTCCCATCTGCCTCATAACCGCGGGCACGGCTTTGAAAGATAATACCTGCAGGGTGTCCCAACTTAGCCCATTATAAGCTCTCACGGTCAACGAAGGATATTCCTTCTCCCGGAAGACCCGATCGATCTCGAATCCGGCTACAAGACATTTCGACAATGGTAAAACAAGACCAGCAAAGCCGCCGATGTGCCGACAAATCCCGATAGGAGTCGCGACGCACTCGTTCTCGAGCACACCGGATTGTCCAAACTTCCGGTGGCGAGCCCGAGTTGCCCCGGTACACCGGCGGTCGACAGCTTGGACCAACACTCGAAGGAGCACCGCCCGGGGTTAAAATAAAGATGACCCTTGAGTCTGCAGAACCCAAGGGAAAAAGGCTTAGGTGGCAAATGGTAAAACCAATGTTGGGCCTTGCTGGAGGAGTCTTATTCAAAGCGAATCGTCAAGGGGTCCCATAAATCACCCAACCGTGTAAGGAACGCAAAATCCGGGAACATAATACCGATATGACGGAAACTAGGGCGACAAGAGTGGAACAAAACACCAGGCATAAGGCCGAGCCTTCCACCCTTTACCAAGTATATAGATGCATTAATTAAAGAAGATATATTGTGATATCCCAACAAGTAAACATGTTCCAACAAGGAACAACATCTCCATGTTCCAACAAGAAACAAACTTCATCTTCACCTGCAACTAACAACGCTATAAGAGGGGCTGAGCAAAGCGGTAACATAGCCAAACAACGGTTTGCTAGGAAAGGATGGTTAGGGGCTTGACATGGCAATATGGGAGGCATGATAAGCAAGTGATAAGCATCGTAGCATAGGCATAGCAAAAGAGCGAGCATCTAGCAAGCAAACATAGAAGTGATTTCGAGGGTATGGTCATCTTGCCTGAAATCCCGCAAGGAAGAAGAACGAGTCCATGAAGAAGACAAAAGGATGTAGACGAACGAATCCTCACAACTCCGGAAGAAACCGAAGCTAACGCGAGAAGCAAACCGGAAAGAAGCAAACAACATAGTAAACACACAATCATAAACATGGCATGATGCACAATCAAGTATGCATGTCCGATTTAATGAGCATGGCATGGCAAAAGAGCACAAGCAATCCTACAAATTAAGTGGAGCTCAATATGCAACGGGTTGCATATTGATGAAACACCACATCAATTATTTAGTTCTCTCTCGTTTAGGAACACAACAATATTAAATGTTGTTAAACATGGCAAGAGGTGAAGCAACAGTAAACTACACATCTAGGCAAGTTTAAATGAGGCCGGAAACAACGAACAACAATTCCGGTAAAACCCCATATGCATATTTTAGATTTGGAACTGATCTGCCCTGAACACAATTTTAGAGTTGTTAAACATGCAAATTAATGTCACCATGTTAAACTAGGCATTTTTCTACCCCATTTACATATAAAGTTTATTAAATTCAAAGCTACGGTTAATTAGTTATGAAATAAATCATTTTAACATGGCATTTGAGCAAATTTAAACAAACAGCATTTTAAACATTTTAAACATGGATGAAAGTGGCCTAATGTGAAACTAGATGAAATTCTAAGCATTTTTCATAAATAATGTTTATACATATGATGCACGGTTTATGAGTTATGATATGCATGATCTAGAGGGGCTAATTTGTAAACACGCAGTTTCTGAATAATATGAAATTCGCAGCACGCCAAAAAATAGCAACGGGCGAATGTAACGCACTGTGCAAGCCCAGCAGCAGATCTGGCCCGAAGCAGATGTGGGAGTGCAAAATAACAGGAAAACTAAGCAAAATGGGGCGGCCGACTCAACCCAGCACCCTCGAATGGATAGAGGCTGCGCTAGCCACTGGGCTAGCTGATGTGCTTGTGGTGGAACATAGTGGCAACTCTAAATAACCTCTACATGCCAGAATGGATCTAGGAAAAGATCGAAGCTTCGGTTACGGAGGAAGTTGCTCACAGCGGGAAAACAGAGGCCGGCGGCCATGGCGACAGGAAGCAGGGGGGTCGCCGCGGCGGGGCTCCTTCCGGCCGGATCACGCCGGATCCCGCGGGAACGGAGCGAGGGCGAACCGATCCACGCACGAGGAGTCGAGGCAGGGGCTCGAGGCGGCGAACTTGAAGGAGGCTGTTGTTAACTGAAGAAAAGACAGAGTTCAGAGGGAAACAGGGGAAGGAAGGAGAGAAAGAGACGTAGAGAGATGGCAAGGGCGCAACGGGGCGACCTGGGGTTGCCGGCGACGACGAGGCCGGTCGTCGGAGGAGCGAAGGCGAGGCCATGGTTGCAAGGGCGGCAAGGCAAGCCTCTGCTTGTGGCGTCCATGGCTGCAGGAGCGACCTTCCTGTAGAAAAGCAGAGAGAGGGAGTTGAGAGAACGAGGACGACAGGAGAAGGAAAAGGGGCTGCGCGCTGCTCATCTGTGGCGGGGACGGAGAGGACGGAGCAAGGCGGCGGTGGAGCATCTAGGCACGGGGAAGTGGCCTGGAGAAGCTGCACGAGGCCGAGCACCATGGTGGTTGCAGCGGCGTCAGTCTCCACGCTAAGGACGGCAGACCTTGGCGAGGGGGGTGCGGAGAGGAGGCATGCGAGGCAGGGGATGGAGTGGACGTCGAGGGAATGGAACTCCATCGGCTTGGCTGCTCCGGGCGGGGCTCAAGGAGCTCGGGCGCGTGTCATCCATGGCGTCCCCTGTTCCTGTGAATAAGAGAAGGAGAGAGCTGAGAGAGGGAACAGGGAGAGGGAAAGGAAGGAGATGGAGGCGACGGGGAAGTGCAGCATGACCTGATGCTTCGGTCGGCGAGGTCGAGGTTAGGCAGAGACGGCGGGGAGGGGAGGTGCTGTTGGATCGGTGGGGAAAACTAGGAGAAGGTGGTTGGCGGCTGGATCAGGAGGGATCCCGAGGAAGAAGGAGGTTGGTCGGGTGGCTCGAATGGATCGGGCAAGATCCCGAGGATGGAGGAGGCAGGCGGGCGCGCAGGGAGGATTTGATGGATGGGACGGCTAGGTCTAGGGTTACACTGTTTATATAGGTAGGGATTAGGTAGGGTAATCTAGTTCCTCCGATCGTAATCGGACGGTTCAAAAAAATAGGCTAGGAGTCCAATAATTAAAACGAAGATGTTTTATAGATGTTAGGGGATGATCCGGATCCAATGGTAACGACAGATCGGTTCGGGTTCGGGCAGGTTTGAGACGCACGCAAGAGGGGGTCGGTGGTTGAGCTGTCAAGAGAGGTTAGGTGGTCAGGGTCAAGAGGGAGGCAAAAACCCGATTGGTCTCGAAACAGTCAACAAAAGCAAGGGGTGACGCGGCAACTACGAGCGGATACGGGTTTTATGAACACATGCAGATGCAATGCGCATGATGCTACGAGATGAGATGCACGACAAGAACAAAATGCAAAACAAAAGACAAAAACCCAACCACGGAGGAAATAATATAACACATAGCCGGAAATGGCAAGAGTTGGAGTTACTAATATGAAAAGTTGTATCCGGGGCGTTACACACTAGTGGCACGTATTCACCATAATTTGGAGGAGTTCGATAATAGGTATTGTAATTCTCAAAGAAAGTACAAAATACGATCAGATGATTTTTCTCCTTATAAGTTAATTCGGAGCAACCACTGTAGTGGGTTTTGTCTACCATCTTCTGCACATTCTTTGAAGATTCAAAATAAGCTGTCAATGGAAATAAGCTGTCAACTATTTTGAAATAAACAATATAAATTAGTTAATAATTATGTTTGAGAAACTCACATTGCGGTAGAATCGGAAGCGTATCAACAAGGACCCAAATGTCCATATTGTCTTGCTCGATGTCAGGATCACCAAGATCCATGGTGACAATCATACCCTCATAAAAACCATACATTTTGCAAAGTGCTTCCCAATTTTGGCAACCAAAATGGGTTACGCCTGAGCATTGTACAGATTTACTTCAAAATCCATATCATGATGGGTCCTTAGGTGTATTTTCTTTGTTTCAAAATTTTCATGGTCTTCAAAACCCATCCTCTCCAAGACATAGCGCCTTGCATGGCATGGGATAAGCTAGTCGAATTGTAAAAGATGAAAATTAGACGTTGAAATAGTTGAAGTCATGCTTAATTACGAAAAAAACTCTTGTCGTTGTTATGCATCGCTTCAACATCGAAGGTCTCCTCGAGCTTAATGCAAGCGCCGATCTTCGTCCAGCTCAACGAACCTGTCGCACATACCTCGATCGTCGTGGCACCAGCTACACTCCCCCGGGAGACTGTCGTCGTCCGAGTACGACATTTCCTACGTTCATAATTCAAAGATTAAACTTATACAATTAAATATATGTACTAAAAAACCTAAATTAGATCATTATTTTTCGAAAAAATCCAGGCCACTCGATATTTCCTACATATTCTAGCACAAGTCATGCCGAATTCACGGAAAAATCCGCATGACCTTTGCTAAAAAGGACATATCGAGCGCCTGAAATTTGCCGGAACGGAAATTAATCAACACTCCGGCAAAACATATGCCACTCGGAGGTGTAAATTGAACATGAACGGCCACTTGGGCAACCACATATCCTATTTGAGCAACAAAAGATATACATGGATATTTGGCTGGTCTCACCTCGATGTCGGAGGGGGTCGGTGACGGGGACGACGGCGGGGATGATGGAGGGGCTCCTTGATTTCTGCAAAAGCAAAAACCGTATAAGTTATCACTAATACATCCCGAATAATTGCTTAAACTAAAAAATAATAAAAATATGACATGTTCAACTAGTTTTATTAATTCAACTAGTTCTTACTAAATATAAACTTACTATAAATAGAATATGTGGTTCAACTAGTTATATTAATTATCTAACTAAAAAACTAGTTCTTTCTAAAAATAAAGTAGTTCAACTAGTTATATTAATTATCTTACTAAAAATACATTAGTTCTATTAATTCAACTAGTTCAACTAGTTCAACTAGTTTATTAGTTTACTTACTAAACTAGTTCAACTACAACTAAAGTAGTTCAACTACAACTACTATTAATCATACTGCCCTAGTTAATTAGTACCATCACTACTAGTAATTAACATCTACTACTACTAAAAATCACTACTAGTAATTTGCAGGAACGGAAATTAATCAACACTCCGGCAAAACATAGGCCATTTAGCGATGGTGATTGCATTTCAATGGTTCAAAATATGAAAAAAAAAACATTTGAAAATATCTTATATATAATCCTAACACTAAATAAACTAGTTTTATTAACTTCTTACTAAATAAACTAGTGCTATTAAGCACTTACTATAAATAAACTAGTCCTATTAAGCACTTACCAAATAAACTAGTTTTATTAAGTACCTAATATAAATAAACTAGCTGGGTTGCGAGGTCATGGCAATTAGAGCAGTAGCGCGGTTTGGCGTGGAAGCGCTACTGCTATTTTCCTTTCAGCAGCGCGTTTTGCTATCACGCGCAGCTGCTAAATAGCAGTAGCGTTGTATTTTGAGGAGCGCTACTGGTAAGATTCTGTGTATAGGCTTTTCCCTAGTAGTGACCTCCTGCTCCTTTTATTAGTTGTGTTAACCACCCCACCATCCTCACATGATGTGCTCAATTACACCGTTTTCTTTCTTTTCTTCTTTATCTTTTTTATTTTTATTGAAACTGTTCGGTTCTTTTATTCTTTCACTTTTCTTTCTTTTTCTTTCTGCTAGCTGAAATGAACTTTTTTCAAAATCAATGAACCTTCATCAAAATCCATGAATTTTTTTCAAAATCGATGAGCTTTTTCCAAAATCGATGAACTTTTATCAAATCAATGAATTTTTTTTTAAATTGAACAAACTTTTTTCAAAATTGATGAACTTATTTTTTTAATCGAAAAAATCCAATTGGATGAACTTTTTTAAAAAAATATGAACATTCTAAAATCTATGAATATTTTCAAATTCGTGACTTTTCAAAAATCCTTGAACATTTTTGAATTCACGAATTTACCATTTTTGTGATTTGTTTTCCAAATGCAATCGAGCGGAGCAGGCCGGAGCGAATTCAGGATCTACATGGGCCGGCACACACGCTTTGGTGCATGGCCGGCGGGGAGCATTCCTGGCGCCTGAAGCGTGCCCATTGTGGAGCACATAGGAAAAAATGGGGAAAATTGCCATTAACAAAAAATAAAATAAAATATTTTTCTATCACAAAAAAAGACAAAAGAAGAACATAATTTACACCTACCATGCTCTATTTTGTGAGATGCCATGCTATACTCTATTCAAATGTTTTATCTAAATAAGTCCAATAAATTAGCGATGGTATTTTTAAAACAAAAATGCCATCCTCTTAATAATAAAAATTTCATGCTCTCAAATAATAAAACTGTCATCCTGTTAATAATAAACTACCATTCTCCTAAAAATATATTTGTCATGTTATTAATAATAAAATTGCCATGCTCTTAATAATAAAACTGCCATCCTCTTAATAATAAAAATGCCATGTTATTAATAAGAAAAATATCATTTTCTTAATTAAAAAATGCAATGTTATTAACTATTAAAATGAAATGTTATTAATAATAAAATTGCCATGTGAGAAATTTACAAAACCAGTTCCAAAATTGTCATGAATAAGTGATAAAATTTCCCAAAAGCTTGCCATGGGGCATTAGAAAAAGACATAAAAATGGCATGGTTTAAAATGAAAAGAATTGACATGCTACCTATAATTCAAAATGCAATTGGAAAGTTTATAAAAAAAATTGCTCTGTAAAAATAGTGATTTTTGTTCTTTCAAAAATGGAAAAAAAAAAACAGGATTTTACAAAAAAAACAAATGAAAAATCAAACATAAAAAAAATTAGGTTTAAAATACATATAGTAGTTTAAACGGAATTATTCACATCCCCGCTATAGTTGAGTGTAAATTCCCCCGCCCCCACGTAGGAGGTCGTAAGTTCAAACCCCCTCTCAGGCACCTGGTTCCGCATTTTTTGGAGAAATAAAAAGAGAGAACGTTCCCCACGGAACGGAACGGGAAACAGTGATCGGCTCCAACTGATCTATGTGGCATCAGCCTTGCGTCAAGACACGTGCAACGCAACGGTGGGGAAGGCGTTCGCTACGGTTGGTCTCTCGGCGACCGTTCGCCGCAAAAAGAAGTTTGCAAATATCAAAGGGAAACCATGATCTACTCGTTCTTGCCCGCCGGTGTTACCTCCGTGTCCATGTGGAGCTGCAGCTACCGTTCAACACGGAGACTTCGATTTCTGCAGCCATATGTTCACGGCCTAGCGTACTCGGAATCTGTCTCTTGCGCTCTCCATATCCCGTCCAACTTTGCCACCGCTGCACCACCTGCATTTGTCCACACGCGCCTGTAACTGTAAGAGTGCGAAACTTTGCGGCCATGATTGTTCCGCTGAGTTGCTGATGAGATGCCGATGCCAATGCCGATGCTGACTAGTGTGGTCATATTTGTTGTGCTCGTGACATGTACTCCCTCCGTTCGGAATTATTTGTCTTGAAAATGGATGTATTTATAGTTCTAAATACATCCATTTCCGAGACAAGTAATTTCGAACGGAGGGAGTACAAGCCAAACGTGATTTGTGCTGCAACATGTCTGTCCATTTTGTGGGTTTGTCTGCTACGAGAACGAGAGAAGCAGCCGAAAAGTGAGAGCTCGGGAAGCTGCCATCAACGGCCCAAGTTGATGCCAGACGTACTTTTTCCAAGTCTTTGGGCACCACACTGGCCACGCAACTTCAATACTACTCCCTCCGTTCTTAAATAATTGTCTTTCTAGCCATCTCAAATGGACTATAACATACGGATGTATGTAGACATGTTTTAGAGTGTAGATTCATTCATTTTGCTCCGTATGTAGTCATTTGTTAAAATCTCTAGAAAGACAATTATTTAGGAACGGAGGGAGTACATGCGCTTTTAAAGTTTGTTCTGCATTTCAAACTACCATGTCCAGCATTTCGAAACCATGTAGGAGAAGCCGACGAACGTAAGAAGGGAGAATGTCCAAATTAACTCTTGTCGGCTTCCAGTTGTTTGATAGGGCCGATTGACTGAATCTCGACACTTGTCTATGCAATACTCTTGTCGGAGTACAATTGACCTATTAGGAATCTTTGAACCACATTTTTTTTGAGCGGCATCTTTGAACCACAATTGATTCGAGTGCTGCCCATTTTTAGCACTACTCAGGGCCGGTCCAGACATGCGAGGTGGCCTGATGGAAGATAATAAAAATCAGTTTTTTTATCTAAAAAAGGTTATTTTTTCCTTTTCATTTTTTTGATAAGTTATTGTGCACGTCATATATAGGAATTTAAGACAATTTACATTTCTTATTCCATTGTTATACACATCACAAAACACAAAAAGGTCATCTCAATTCAGGAATACTACGACATGCTCTGAGGACGAAACATTTTAACCGAAATGGTGCCTCTACACAGTTTTCCTCTCATCCCTGGCGGCTTGAAACCCTAGCCACCACCAGCAAGAGGTTAGCCTTCCGGCGCCGTTCTACGGCGGCTCCCCTCCGCCGACGCCCTCTCGGTCGCCGGTGCTGATGGGGGTCACTGGATCCCGCGTGTGCGGATCGTTTTAGCTTTAGGTTCTAGGGCCCTAGTAGTTTAGGTTTTTGGATCGTTGGACGTCTTGGCTTCGGCAGCGGCGGCGACGATGCTAAATAAAGAAGCTCCGGGTTCTTCTCCGGTGAGGTGATCGTTCTATGGTCGGTGATGGATTCGGGAACCAGTCTGTTCAAGCGGGGATATTGTGGCGGTGGCAGCATCCTTGTGGTGGACTTGCGTCCCCGGGCTCTGCCATTGCAACAACGTTTGCTCCAGCGTCGGCGCGGAGTTTGGGAGGTAGTCCAGGAGCAGATGCAGATTGTGATCTGCATCGACAACATCTGAAAGACCAAACGTGTGTCGGGTTCGTGGTTGATGAATGGTAGGTATGGTTCCCCCTTCGGCGTCTTAATAAGTCATAGTGGGGTGCCAGACCTGGAGTTCGATGGTGTGTTGATGCGTCCATTTTGCATCATATTTTCCTACTGTCATTTATTATGTTTTGAATTGTTATTTCACTTTATAATACAATTCTTATGCCTTTTCTCTCTTATTTTGCAAGTTTCACATAAAGAGGGAGATTGCCAGTAGCTGGAATTCTGGACCGGAAAGGGCTACATCAGAGATTCCTATTCTGCACAACTCCAAATGACTTGAAATTTTATGGAGATTTATTTTGAAATATATAAAAATACCAGCGAAGGAATTACTAAAGGGGGACCCACCAGGCAGCCACAAGCCTGGGGGGCGCGCCCCCCGAGCTTGTGGGGTCCCTGGCAGGCCTCTGAAGCCCATCTTCTGCTATATGATGCCATTTGACCTAGAAAAAATCAAGAGGAAGGTTTTGGGATGAAGCGCCGCCGTCTCGAGGCGAACCTAGGCAGGAGCACTTTTGCTCTCCGGCAGAGCGATACTGCCAGGGAAACTTCCCTCTGGGAGGGGGGAATCAAAGCCATCGACATCACCAACGATCCTCTCATCTTGAAAGGACCAATCTTCCTCAACAACTTTATCAGCACCATCTCATCTCAAACCCTAATTCATCTCTTGTATTCAATATTCGTCTCAAACCCTCAGATTGGTACATGTGGGGTTGCTAGTAGTGTTGATTACATCCTGTAGTTGATTCTAGTTGGTTTATTTGGTGAAAAATTATATGTTCAAATCTTAATGATATTCAATTCCCTCTGATGTTGAACATGAATATGATTTGCGAGTAGTTACTTTTGTTCTTGAGGACATGGGAGAAGTCCGGTTAGAAGTAATCATGTGAATTTGGCATTCGTTCGATATTTTGATGATATGTATGTTATTGCTTCCTTTAGTGGTGTCATGTGAACATCGACTACATGACACACCATATTTGGGTCTAAGGGAAGGCATTGTGGAATAGTAATTAGATGATGGGTTGCTAGAGTGACACAAGCTTAAACCGTAGTTTATGTGCTATTTCCGTAAGGGGCTGATTTGGATCCATATGTTTCATGCTATGATTAGATTTACCTTAATTCTTCTTTCGTAGTTGGGAATGCTTGCGAGAGGGGGTAATCATAAGTGGGAGTCTTGTTCAGGTAAGAACAGCACCCAAGCAACGGTCCACCCCACATATCAAATTATCAAAGTAGCGAACGTGAATCAAACAAACATGATGAAAGTGACTAGATGAACTCACATGTGTCCTCAAGAACGCTTTGCTTGCTATAAGAGAAAGTTCCGGCCTATCCTTTGTTATAAAAAGGATTGGGCTATCTTGCTGAACCTTTGTTACTATTGTTACTTGTCACTTGTTACAAATTACCCTGCTATCAAACTATCTGTTACCGATAATCTCAGTGCTTGCAAAAAATACCTTGCTAAAAACCGCTTGTCATTTCCTTCTGCTTCTTGTTGGGTTCGGCACTCTTATTTATTGAAAGGACTATGGTTGATCCCCTATACGTGTGGGTCATCACGTGTTGAGGGCGTTGCCCTGGTCTGAATTGTTCAACGACAATGGCTTCACCTTTGGTGAGTCACCTTGGAGGTCCGCAAAGCTACATATCAGCGATGGAGCCATGTTGAGCTCAGGTGAGGAGGTGAACCATCATTTTTTGTTTTGGTGACTGTGGTGGTGGTGTTGGAGGCAGGTGACGGACGTTGGTGTCAAGCTTAGAGACCTTTTGCTGTCTTTTCAGTTTTGTCAAATCAGTCTTTACATGACTTGTACTTTATATTTATGATATGAATGAGACATGTATTACCATGCAAAAAAATATTTTAATCAGAAACACACCACATGCTCATATCTATAAGAAACATTTTAATCAAAAGAAAACATTTTAATCTTCTATCTACAATAGAGATTGCACCAGACACGTAAAGTATGCGGCAAGATTAACCCTAATCAATGTTGTTTCATGAGTTTGTGAATGTTCATGTTGTCCTTTTCTGAAATACCTTAGGGGTTGAGGAAAAGACTGGATTATTACATATCAATATATTTCTGACAGTGTAATGAACATAAGCGTAAATACCACCCAACAAGGTGAAATGTGATTTGTCGGCCTAAGGACCAGGATGGTTTAGGGGTGGAAGACCTTGAGATTGAAAATAAGTGTTTACTCAATAAATGATTCTATAAGATACTTACCGAGCATGTGGTTTGGCAAGAATTGCTTAGGAATGAGTATTTGCATCGTAAAAAACTATCTCTGGTTCAGGCCAAACCAATTGATTCTCCGTCCTAGAAAGGTCACATGGGAGTCAAATATGAGTTTTTTATAGAGGGACTTTGTGGTAGGCAATTGCTTATCCACTAGGTTTTCGGAAGATGCTTGGTTAGGGGATTGATATCTAGCTTTGCAATACCTACGTCTTTACTATATTATGCAATGGAAAGATGTTACCACTGCCTTCGTAATGAGCCAGGTAGTACTAAATGTGGCTTTTTGGCGACCACTTATGGGGTGGAAAATGGATTAACTGGATACACCTAATCACAAGGTTGATGATACTCAACCTGAATGATGAAGCACACTTCTCGTTCGAAGAGGACTGCTTCTGGTGTCTTCTCGGTCAAGTCTATGTACCCGGACTTCATCAACAATGCCCAAGCTTTCTATCACAAATTTATCTAGAAAATGAAAATCCCACTGAAAATTAAAATCTTCATGTGGGTTTTGTATAGGTAGGTGGTCCACACAAAAGATAATTTGATTTTGTTTACAAGATTGTACTAAGTCTTGCTCTTTGTCGCAATGAGGAGTGAATTCAACATCTATTCCTCCGTTGCCACTTGCCAATGTTTAATCACAGTATGTCCATATAGCTTTCATTTTAACTTTTCCCACTAGTGGTATGAATATGTTCGGAAACTAAACTAATTAGTGGGGGTTCACCCATAGTTGAAGTCACGGATTTGACTGCGACTGTGTGATTTACATTGGGTAATTTGGAATACTTGTAATGATTTTATTTTTGACAGAAGGCATGATCCAAAAAAGTGGTAGGTCATCTTCAGGGCCATCAACTGGATCCATTTATGGCCCTTACTTCACAAGGAGGAGCACAGGCTCACACACTCTTTGGGTGCAAATGGGAGATGATCGCTTGGGTTTATTCAACCAATTTGACCGGTGGCCTATTA
The DNA here is from genome assembly GCA_021605205.1 of Aegilops longissima. Classification (NCBI taxonomy): domain Eukaryota; kingdom Viridiplantae; phylum Streptophyta; class Magnoliopsida; order Poales; family Poaceae; genus Aegilops; species Aegilops longissima. The sequence goes on from CM038679.1 coordinate 523,329,622, forward strand.
GTAGGATTAGTGATACATGAGGCCTCACTTATTTTCTCCTTTTATTCGTCATTTTCCTATGAAGACGCCAACGTGGCTTGTAATTTCCTTTTGTGAACCTTGTTTTACTTGGACCTGACTTGTGCTTCAATAATCAATAAAATGGTTGTGTGCATCGCTTGATGCAAAGGTCGGGGAATCTTACCCTCTTTTTGAGAAAAAATTGGGAAGCGGCTTAATCTAACCAAATCAAACTTGTTACTCCATGTTTTCTCCTTTCTATTCTGCGAGGATTAATTATCATTCATTCAGATGTCTCTTCGTAATTGAAATATTTTTTGTTAATTACTCAATTATGGAGGCGTTGGCAACACTAGTTATAGTTTTGGGTGTGACTTGTGTATAAGCGACAACTAGACGATATCACATGTGTTGTTGTGGGAATTGATGCAATATATTTCAGTAAGAATTGATTGTGAAACATGAATATTTGGATTATAATAGCCACTAATATCTGTTTTGCGCTCGCAACTAGTAACTTGGTCTGGAGTAGTGACATCCTACAACAAACATAACCATACACTCTCAGCGCAACTGAGAGTAAAGCTAACGACTACAGACTAAGCAGGGGGACAAAATGATAATATAACAAAGTCCACACAACACTTTCACTAGTCGGCACAGATCCTCATTCCCCCAGCCGCATGCCCTCTCCTAAAGACTCATTCATTACTTAAGCAAGCCTTCTAGACACCACTCTCAACATTTTTTGCAATCATCTTTTGTGCAAAACAGTCCACGAGTCCAACATGAAACACAGAGAAAAATGATATTAATGGGGTCATTGGGAAGTACCCTTTGAAAGTAAGATTTGTTTCTTGGTTTCCAAATAATTAGTCTAGCAACACCTATAGAAACTACAACCCTATCTTTCTGAGTATGGCTAGGTAGCAAATTCTGGCATAAATCCAAAAGAGAAACCGGGTTTTGTAGATTACCCAAAGCAACGTCAATAACATCCATAAGAACTTAGCTAGTAAATAGGAAAAGCACAATGGATAAATACCCTCTTCACTATCGCAAAGCTCACACTTTCCACTACCTTCCCAACCTTTGTTACACGAGTTCTCTTGAGGACCTTATTTTTATTTACAAGCAACGTTTTAACTTTTAAAGGCATTTTCATTAAAAATAAACTTAAAGGGTACGACAACCTATCTAGCAATTAGGACCTAATACAAAGACTTAACCGAAAAAGAACCTGAGGTTATGAGCAACCATTTAACTTTGTCAGGTTCTGCAGTGAACACACGTATCAAGAAGTTCATTCCACATAACCAGAGTATCTTTATAAAGGAATCGCCTAAGTCTAATACAATTGAAATCATGGCTAAACACATCCATATCATAAGTCTTATCTCTCACACCTGTATCTCCGTTGACTCCGTGCCACGCAACGCAGCCGCCACCGCCTCCTCTTAAAAAAAGAACCTAGGGTTCCTCCACCTCCCGCCGGTGCGGTCACCGGTCCGCCTCATCTCCAGTGGTTAGGGCCATGGAGGCATGATGGACCCCGGCCCTTGCCAGCGGGAGGGATGTTGCTCTGTTCTTGGTGCTTTTGTGAGTTCGTTTAGGGTTTGTGTCCTATTCAGGAAGACAAGGCGACAATGAATCCCTGAAGATGGAATAAGGTTCTCTCCACCCGGCCCCTGTTCCGGTGATGCGTCTAGCGTCGTCGAAGGGCTTGTGGAGGTGTGTCTCCCATGGATCTGACGAGATTCTGTAAGTGTTGGCCTTCGGTGGATCTGCTTGGATCTAGTCTTTGTTCGTCTTCATTCGTGTGTCTACAGGTTGGATTCTTTCGATATATACTTCATTTCATCGATGGTTGTTGTTGTTCTGGTGCGTTGGTTTGTGGAGCCTTAGCAAGACCAGATTCTGACTGTCTAGTACAACAAGTTTGGTCCCGCTCAAGTGAGGGAGGGCTGATGACGGCGGTTCTTTCGGCTTGCTCCAGTGTGTGTAGTCGTCGCTAGGTGGTCTATGGACATGGATGTAATTTTTATTATTTGTGTGTTCTTTATAATGCCAATCTATGATGAATAGATCACAAGTTTTCTCAAAAAAAAAATCATGGCTAAACACATTGGTAATTGTAACATGTTTGCATAATCTTGCGTCGATCACCTAAAACCAGTGGCGGAGCCACCTCCCGGCTAGCCTGGGCAGTTGCCCGGGCTCTGCCATTGATTTTAGTTTAAACAATAGTAGCAAATGGAGAGCTAGCCATGATTTTGTAGGGGCAACCAATCAATAGACAAGAGTGTAGTGTACTTTGCCCCGGCTCTCCGGCCGAGCTAGCTCCGCCACTGCCTAAAACCATCATACAACAACTAGAAAAAAATTTGTTAAACTCCATAGGGCCATTCCGGAGATGGGAATTTTGAGGTGGTGGTTCACATTGAGTCAAGTTTCCTCGCGTACTTTGCATCGGCGACCTATATTTCTCTCCATCGGTGACGGTTGTTGTTCTGGTGCTGGTTCTATAGGGTCTTGGCACGAAGATTTCTAGATTGTCTACCACAACAAGATTTGTACAATTCTGATGAGGAAGAGATGACAGGCGACATGTCTTCTGTTCGCATCAGTGCTTGTAGTCATCACTAGATGATCTACGGGCCTGAATGAAATTTTTATTACTTCTCATGTTTTTTACTCTCTTGGCGGTTAATGACTATAGATTGCAAGGTTTCCCCGAAACAAAAACATATGGTTGTTTTGTGCACCGGGCCACTCATATTGCTGTTAGGTGATCTTAAGAACCCACTAACCACCTTCCAAAAAATAAGAACCCACTAACCAACCACAAGACGGATTATGCACGCAAAGGAGGTAGCAGCGTGCAAACCATGGATTATCATAGATCTCGTGGCGCATTTTGTGACTTGGGCACATACTGAATAGTGAATACAGTCAGCTGATCCCATCCACTTGATTACGGACGGATGACCACAAACGGATCAGTTGAGGCGACTCGAGAACGCGCGCGTGGGGACACGTAGGCTTTGATACATTGCATGCATGCACCTTCCAGTAGCAGAGACGTCGTAGCATAAAGACACCAAGTCATGGCGTGCATGGATAACAAGATAAGCAACGGCTTTGCTGTCGATCGAGACGAAGAAACGAAGAAGATAAGCGAGAGAAAACTCGCTCGTACCGCCAGCTCAAAAGAGGTGCGTGGGGCCGTGCCCCCGCGGATTATTTATTTATTACATTCAGGAAAGAAGCAAAATGCAACCAAGTTCGAACACCTTCAACGACCTCCAACCGGCTACTGTTGCAGCGAAAGTAGTGGTGCCAATCTCCTACCTGGAAAATTTGTAGAATTCATATGAGAGTTTTGGTTGATACAACTAGGGCTCGATTAAAACTCAAAACTGGTGAGCTAAACGAGTAGCTCACGACTCAGCTTGACTCGAACTCGTTAACTAAGAGTTAAACCGGATTTTAATCTGAGATCACTAACTGAATGAGTTCACGTTATTGAAAAAAAAATCTTTATTAAAAACCTGAATGAGTTTAATGAGAAGAGACATGAGACAGTTAAGTATCAATATTAATTGCACCAATTATTCATTTAATGCAAAATTTTTGTTATTGTGATTCACGAAGAGAAGTTTATGTCTACAAGTATATATTTCTAGGTTATAAATCATCTAAAAAACATATGAATTGTATTACAATACATATACTCTCTGTTTGGAGGCGAAATTTTCTCCTTTTGGATGGAAACTGTGTGGGAAATAAAAGGAAGGAGTGCAGGAAGAAGAAGGAAGGAGAGATCGCTCCGATGGAATCGGTCTCCACCACTGCATGCATGAGGATGGCTCGTTTACTGGCCGTGGGGTTACTATACATTAATTTCTTAAGTAATTAGACGCCATGGTATAACCACCGCTGCTATTTTTCAGTTGTGCACAAAGGAAACTAGAGCCACTCGCTAATCACCTTGATCCCAGAAATTGTTGATGTGCACCGAGTAAACTTCGATGGAGAGAGTACATTGTTACCCAAAAAAAGGGAGTACATTTTATTCATGTCTACAACGAATTAAACATAACTACGAGTTACATTAGTCGAGCCGGTTTAAATATAAGTCACTATGTTAGTGAGTCCATCCAAGTTAACTTGTTATCTTAACGATCTCTAACAAGTCGAGTCGAGCAAGCTATCAGTTTGGTTTTGATCCCTAGATGTCACGGTACAAAAGTCATTTCCGACATTGTTGGAGATGCTCTATGAGCCATTATAGTAGAGTTATTATATTCACGGTCGCCATTGGCCATCGTGCTCCATATGGATATGGATTTGCGGTGGCTACATGCAAACATAGATTCATCAAAACGGCAGCCTACATATTTTTCTTACATGTGTGTTTCACATGTCATTGACTACAATGATTCTTCCAATGATATTCAGAACACATTCGTTTCAGACCTCAGTTCAATTTTATTCCCCACCTCAATGATGGAAGTATTTTAGTACTAGATTTCAACATCGATTTCAACTAGGATTTACAAAATGTATTTCAAGAAGGATTTACGAGGATTCTCAACTAAACTATGAGCTCTTCCTCCTCTTGGAAGTGACCTCACATGCAGGGGTGGCTTCGGCTGCCGTGACTTCCGTGGCCACGTGATCGACGAATGCATGTGCGCCCTGGATGCAGGATAAGGCCAAAGTCTTGAATGGCGGTGTTCATTTCTGCCAGAAGCCATTGACATGCGGTCAAAGTACTCGAGGGCGGCAGGTAGGCGAACACTGCCACCAACTGATTCTGCCTTATGGCGCACATCGTCCTCGACCCACTCAGAGAAGTCTCACGCCCTCTCCCAGAGCTCTCTCTTGGCGCAGTCCTCTTCGGTCTCACCGTGAAAGGTCCACGGGGAGGGCGTGGCCACACCCGAATGGTGGAAGAGAGAAGAGGGGTAGTGGCCGACAAAGGGAGACGATGGGATGAGTGTGCCGACGCCGGGGATTGGGGAAGAGGGTGAATATGGTGGCGTCAACAAAGGGCTCTGTTGGGGTTTTATATACCCACAAATGGGCGCGCTTCGGTGGGAAATAAGGGAGGAGGATTTGCCGCATGCGGGTGGGAAACAAGTGCGAAATGCGGCAACAACCATTAATTGATGCTCTTCCCAGTGGATAAACGGATGCGGCATTTACAGGGCGAAGCGGCAGTTGTATGTACGGCAACGCCATTGATGGGGTTGCGCAAGGGACAATTGTGCTAAAGCTTCTCCGCGCCATTGGCAGTGCTACGTGGATGATGACTTTGTTAGAGTCTTAAACATAGTTCCTACCAAAAGTACCATATTGACAAGTTAAGATATCAATCAGACCGATATAACGATAATGCTAAAATTGCTAGGGCCATGGGGAGTGGTGGATCCCGGCAATTTTTTCCGGCGGAAGGGCTTCGTTTTTAGATGTTTCTTTGAATTTTGTTAGGAGTTGTGTCTTGCTCAGGAAGGCGAGACGACGACCACTCCCTGAAGGCATAAGACTCCCCCCGCCTAGCCCCGTCCCGATGGTGAGTCTAGCATTGTCCGATGGCGTGTGGGTGTGTGTCTCCGACGGGTCTCGCAGCATTCGCTTGATGGTTGTCTTTGGTGCATCTGCTCAGATCCGGTCTTTGATAGCCTACGTTCATGCGTCTTTGGGTAGGATCCTTTCGATCTATATTTTTTTTCATCAGCGGCGGTTGCTGTTCTGATGCGCTGGTCTTATGAGGCCTTAACACCACGACTTTTCGACTCTCTACTACAACAAGTTATGTCCAGCACCGGCAAAAGAGGAGCAGTGACAGGTGGAGCGTCTTCGCCGCGCTTCAGTGTCTGCAGCCGTCGCTAGGTGGTCTACGGATCTTGATGTAATTTTTATTATTTTTTATAATTGTTTTAATGCTATAATTGAAAATGAATAGATTGGAAATTTTCTAAAAAAGATTAGCTCAGCAGACGCCACCACGCCTTACACGCGGCAGAGCAGCGCGACTGCGACTTCCTCGTTCCCACGAGGTGCCGTGCCAGGCGCGGCTGTACTCTGTCACTGCCTCGCGGGGTCCACTCAGTGCCTGGGCCCACGGGTCAATTGCCATCTCCGTCGATGGTTTTGTCTCGATCCAGGAAAAGCAAGTTTGCTCCTCCTAGAGCTTTGGCGCACGCTCGATCCCCCGTAACAGGAGTCCCGTAACAGGGCACAGTCTTTGTCAAACATTGCCAAATATCTTTGCCAAACATTACCGTATCCTGTTAATGCATTTGTAAGTTCGCCATAAAAAACCAATGCATGTGTTTCCTAAACCAATGCATGTGGCCTTCTATAAGGGTAGGATACAGCAGGGCAAATCGAACACTTGCCATTTTAACCCACTGCCACTGGTATAGGTGCTGACGTGCTGTGCTCGCTTGCAAACCATTGCTCTCTTGAACAACTTTGGCGAGCGATCCAGCTAGCGGGCCGGCCGGACGTGCGTGCGTGCATGGCTGTGCTGTCGTCTGCGAAGCGCGCCCTCCCGTGGGGCCGCGCCTCGGCCGGCGGGGTCAGCGGCGGCCTCCGAGCTCTACTCGGGACGGTGCGTACCCGCGCGCTTCTCGTGCTTTTACAGTTGAGATCCCCGTCTACAAAGCATGGCCGCCGGGCCTGGCGCTTTTACTCTTCTTGTTTCCGTTGCGGAGAAGAGCATTTTCCCGTCTACTACGATTTATCCATGTCCACGATGCTTTCTCGTCCTGCCTCCATGAGGATGACGATGAAGCGCGCCCTCCCGTGGGGCCGCGCCTCGGCCGGCGGGGTCAGCGGCGGCCTCCGAGCTCTACTCGGGACGGTGCGTACCCGCGCGCTTCTCGTGCTTTTACAGTTGAGATCCCCGTCTACAAAGCATGGCCGCCGGGCCTGGCGCTTTTACTCTTCTTGTTTCCGTTGCGGAGAAGAGCATTTTCCCGTCTACTACGATTTATCCATGTCCACGATGCTTTCTCGTCCTGCCTCCATGAGGATGACGATGAGGTCGATCGGAACTCACAGTAGGCGCCTTCTCGGTGTGCAGGACGGAGGCGGCGGCCGCTCTCTTCTCCCGTCCCGGTGGAAGTCGTCGCAGCCGCAGCTGGACCCCGTCGACAGGTGCGTGAATGACATGCAGCAGGTTCATCGTAAATTACTTTCCGTGGTTGGTTTCGATTCGTTCGCAGTTCGATCGCCAATGGCTTTTACCATTTTGTGCCGTTCGTCGCACTCAAACTCAATGCTTGTGCTGTCGCCACCGGGGCATCCGTGTGCGGTTTGGCTTGGCTGCATGCAGGTCGGACGAGGAGGGCGGCGGCGACATCGCCTGGGACAACCTCGGCTTCGGGCTCACCCCGACCGACTACATGTACGTCATGCGGTGCACGCAGGAGGAGGGCGGCTTCTCCCGCGGCGAGCTCGCCCGCTACGGCAACATCGAGCTCAGCCCCTCCTCCGGCGTCCTCAACTACGGGCAGGGGCTGTTCGAGGGGTTGAAGGCGTACCGGAGGGCGGACGGGCCCGGGTACACGCTGTTCCGGCCGGAGGAGAACGCGCGGCGGATGCAGCACGGCGCCGGGCGCATGTGCATGCCGTCCCCGTCCGTCGAGCAGTTCGTGCACGCCGTCAAGCAGACCGTCCTCGCCAACAAGCGCTGGGTACGTGATCAGCATCGATTTGTTCTTTTATTCACGTGACGTGAGTGCACGCCATGCTCATGAGCCCTCCATGGCTGACCTCCGCACTGCAACCACCCCTCGCGTACAGGTGCCACCGCAAGGAAAGGGAGCGCTGTACCTCAGGCCGCTGCTCATCGGGAGCGGGGCGATCCTTGGGCTGGCGCCGGCGCCCGAGTACACCTTCATGATCTACGCCGCGCCCGTGGGCACATATTTCAAGGAAGGCATGGCGGCGATAAACCTGCTGGTCGAGGAGGAGATCCACCGCGCCATGCCGGGCGGCACCGGCGGGGTCAAGACCATCTCCAACTACGCGCCGGTGAAAATCCTTTAGCCGGTAACTTCTTCTTCAGGTGAATTTCCAGAAAATGTGACTGACCGACCGGTGTTTTTATCCCATCGTCAGGTGCTCAAGGCGCAGATGGACGCGAGGAGCAAGGGATTCGCGGACGTGCTGTACCTGGACTCGGTCCACAAGAGATACGTGGAGGAGGCCTCCTCCTGCAACCTCTTCGTCGTGAAGGGCGGCGCCGTCGCGACGCCGGCGACGGAGGGGACCATCCTGCCGGGGGTCACGCGCAGGAGCATCATCGAGCTCGCCAGAGACAGCGGCTACCAGGTCGATCGATCAATGCACTCCACTCCGCCACCACTGTCCACCACCCAACTGTGCCGGTGACAACGAACTGAAGTTGTGTTGTGTGTTGTCGAGCAGGTGGAAGAGCGCCTCGTCTCCATCGACGATCTGATCAGTGCAGACGAAGTGTTCTGCACGGGAACGGCCGTCGGCGTCACCCCGGTGTCGACCATCACCCACCAAGGGACAAGGTAAGTCCATCTCATGCAATTCGTCCGTTGAGCCGGGGCAAAAAGATCCAAGATGTCTGTTCGATTCAGTGTTGAGATATGTGCGTGCAGGTACGAGTTCAGGACTGGGGAGGGCACGCTGTCGAGGAAGCTGTACACGACTCTGACGTCGATCCAGATGGGCCTGGCGGAGGACAAGAAAGGATGGACGGTTGCGGTTGATTGATTAGGATAACAGCGTGGGCGCATGCGGCGCCGGAAGCATTCATCAGTATTTCTTATTATGTCTTGCCAATGTGAATAATAATAGTGATGGTGATGATATCTCGGGGATGTCTCGGCGATGGTTTCTCTGATGCTACTGATTTCTTGGAAAATATGGAAAGAGAGAAATGCACTTGTGTTCATGTGGGTGTTCTTGTTGCTCGAACTAAAGAGAAAGCTTCTCTGTGATGCCTAGCTGGGGCGAAATTTTTGTGTAATATTATGTTGCGAGAGTGAGGCTTGTAATTCGGCCCCTGGCCCAGACCCTAAAAACCTTCTTCTTATTCAACGAAAATGGTAAGCCTTTTGCCTTGTTTAGAAAAAATGGTGATGATATCTCGTGTTAGAAGATACGTACCAAGTTCAAATTTGGGCACAAAAAGGAAGAAGCTAATGTTGATCCTGCTTGACACTTGCGTCTTTGCCAAATACTAGATCGTTTTCATTAGCAAGTTCAAATTTGGGCACGCAAAGTAGCTGATGTTGATCCTGATTGACACCTACCATTTGTCGTTTTCATGCATGACAACCTGGCAGTCGCATCGAAGTTACAGTTACAGAGACATTGCATGGAGACTCGATGTACTTTGATAGTTTGATACGTTCACGTTGTTGCTCTCTGACAATTTACAGAGGACAACAAGTGTGAGGTTTTTCTGGTGGCGCAGCAGCAGGCCAAACAACAAGAAAACAATGGCACGACTGCATGCGGCATGTGCCACATGGTAGGCAGTAAAGAAACGTATGCCAAAGTGCAAGTAGTCCATTTTTCTTAGGCTCCACGTACGCATTGCCAATCCAGACCCAACAAGCACGTTCACGGGATTTTTCTTCTTTTTTAAATCGTGGAAGGAACTCAATACGAAAACAGCACGGATCTGTCTTTTTTGTTCAGCAGATCTGATCTGATCTGGTCGGTGGACAGGATGATGTGTCAGCCAAATTGTCGCAGTGCAGTGTGTGGTATCACCCATCTCCAGCGACAAATTGATCAAACGTCCCCGCATGCTGCTCTCGAAGCAGGATAGGATCACCTATTCCTCATTCTTCGCAATCATGCTTTGCATGATTACACAACCTGTCATCGTCTACCACAATGTTGTCGGATCTTATTATTTAGCAAGTCTACAAACAACTGCAAAACCCAGGCATGAAGCACTCAAAATGCCCTCTCCACATCCTTTTCTAGCACCTCCTTGTCTTGCAGCAAAGTGGAATTTTTTGTTACCTCTAGAGATGGTCTTGACAAAGGTAATACAATTGCAAAGATACTACCCTATGTCGTAACCATGTCCATTGATTTTATACTTGCATAAGAGCTTCATTCACACACAACCTTGCAAACAATAGGGACCACTGCAGCACGTTAATGTCAATGCGAGACCCTAGCATGCCAAAGAAAGAGTGTCAAGTTCAATGATCTTGTGATGAAACTGCTTCAAGAATGATAATGAGCTTTTTATGAGGACTCCAGTACTGCCTTTGTTGAGCATATGGGCGGTTCTTTCATTTTTATGCAATCCATGGATTCGAGCATACCTGAAACTCTCTTGCTTCTTCCACTACCATGAGCTTTGTTGTGTCTTCGTTATTTAGTTCTGTCACACGTACTCTCATCCAAACACCTTGACCACTGCAGTAGCAAATCTGACCATGGCTTCAAGGGTGTGCTCTCAGAAATCTGAAGGTACTCATCCCAATGGTCTGCGATTGTTTCATACCAAGCATTCTCTTAGCAGTCGTGCACTTCTGGAGATCAAAGAACCCAATGCAGCCAACAGAATCCTTCTTGAGCTTGAAGTAATCATCATAAGCTCTGACATCTTCCATGATGCTCAAGAACAATGGTCGATGCATCCGATATCGACAATGAAAGTAGTGGTTGAATAGCGCATCGGGGACAAAGTAGTCCTCGTAGAGATCAACATGTTCCAGTGCCCGACGCCAATTCAACACTATCCCCCTACGTTGAACCTTGAAGTTGAGAACATGCTCCTCCGCATGCTCTATTTCATCAAGAAGCATCATTTGTGGGGGTTGCCGCCACAAAGGCCTGGGCAACATCCGGGGGGATTGCAATGCTGCAGATTGTGAAAATACACAAGCGTCGGGATTTTGGGTGGGTTCGGGTTGTGGACGTTTGGACCAGTCCGGCCCAAAATAGGCAGCCACGTTGAAGGCCTACAAATTTACAAACATAGTCCAAACATATGGGGAGGGGGGATTTGGGCGTCCGCGTCGGAGATGCCATGTGGATGGTGCAGTATATACAACTGTCCTCCATCTTCTAGCTTGAAATGTCATCAGAGTCAATTGACAAGATGAAATGATCTGCTACTCACATAAACTAAATTATTGAGAAGTAGATAAAGGCAAACAATAAAATTTCTCCCTGCTTTACTTATCGAGGGGTCAGGCCCTTTATATAGCAAAAAGACTTGACAAGTCCACAACTTTATTCAAACAGTTTTGCTAGAGCACATCTAGATGTGACATAAGTATTGCACATCTAAATCCTATGTCATTGACTTATGCGGAGATTTGTGTGGGTATCTTATTCAAACTCTCGTAGGGTCTCTAGACTGGACTTTTCTAAGAGACATGCTTAATCAACTGGAACTCTAGTTAAGGGATAAGGCTCCACATTTGATGAGCTGGCCCATATGACTGAAGGCATATCATGGCCCATAACAGCGTTCAGCTTAACATGGTATACAGTGGTCTGATTTGAAACGTACACAGCACAGCTCACGATCAGTAGAGAAGGAACACCGCCTAGTCCACTAGTTAGAACAGCAGGCACAGTTCATTAGTAGTACCACAAAGATGTACAATTTAGCTAGGACGAATCAACATGGGCACCGATGCAGCAGTTCAAAACATTTCAAAAACAGGATCAGCACCCAACGGAGATACTATACACGTTTCACGATCCATTCGGACTACCAACACAGCACATTTTCAACGACCGGCTAACACAGGAAAAATGTCATCGTGCGAGAGATTAGCTGCACCTTTGTCATTCAGAACTCCGCTTCAGGAGGTGCACGGTAATACGCGGGGACGGTAGCAGGGAAGAACATTTGCCTCACACCTTCAGCTTTGATGATTGGGAAGATGATACCACATGCACCCTGCAGTCATGAACGTTGTTTATTAGCAAAGCTAGTAAAAGGCACGAAGCTATATCGAACAATGGATCGTGACGTATAATGATGTGCTTGCCAATACTCTGTATGGCCAGTCTCTAGTAAATTTTGCTACAGCAGGAGCATATTCTACATGTTTACCCTCAACCATGTACTCAAAAGATGAATATACTGGATGCCAAAACTTCGTGACACCAGGTACTAACATATACAGTAGTTATGCAAAGAAGTACTTCCTCCGTTCCTAAATATAAGTCTTTGGAGAGATTTCAAATGGAATATCACATACGGATGTATATAGACATATTTTAGAGTGTAGATTCGCTCATTTTGCTCCGTATGTAGTCACTTGTTCAAATCTCTAAAAAGACCCATATTTAGGAACGGAGGGAGTATGACAAAACAGCATCATGGGTATAGCAGTGCAGAGCCAACATAAATTTTGACAAAACAGAAACGATTACATGGATCATATTAGATACTCTGGAGCAAATGCAAATGAGCACAAAAGATAGAAAACAGCTCGTTCCATTCCTTCTAATCACCATCTTCATGTTAGTACTGAAGTCTAAGAAATTAACATAGATATGAAATCATTTGAAAAAAGATCGGGGGACCTACCGAAATCAATCTCGCTCCGGTCCACATTCGTTTAGGTGAAGGAAGGGGGAGCATCAGCCGACCGACGCCGAAGATAGCTACAGCAAAGAAGTGTGCAACCAAACTCAATGGCCGAGGATTAAGACCAGAGAGTAGAGCAATGGGCCCATTTGAACAGACACCTCCAAGGCTCAAGTAATCAAAGCAAGCTTGGCGCATCTCATCCCTAGCCTTGTCAGGCGAGGAACTGAAGACTTTGTATAGAGCACCAGCCAATGTGTTTATTGTAGAAGCAACCGGCTGAATAAGTTAAAAGAATTGAGTTAAAGAAACTGTATTACACTACACTGGAAAAGCTAGGTATAAACTGCAATATGAAGACTGACCTTCCGCAGAGTATAGAATGACTCTAGGTATTTGCAGAGGGCAGAGGCATCATGCAGATTGCGAAGAGGCTTGATAAGATTACGCAGAACGACTATATCTGATAATGCAACAGTCATTCCTCCACCTGTTAAAGGGTGTCGCATATTGAAAGCATCTCCCATCAAAAGTGCACCAGGTGTTGGATGTGGTGCAGCTGGCATGCTCCTATTTGGCATTGTTCTTATGCTTCCCTTATCAATTGCTGCTATAAAAGAATCATAGATTTGTGGAGGAATCTGAGAAATGACAACATAGGATATACATTAAAATCTCGTTACAGAAATCAGGCAGTTGAAATTACACTTAGGACAAGATCAACTGCAATGGTAATATTTAAAGTAGTACCTGAGGTGCAACCACGGTCTTGAGATAATTTGCCATTTCACCACTTGCTATGGAAGGCACCTTCTGACCAGGGACATCTACCAAACAGCGAACCTCGGTGCTGCTTATCGGGTAAAATAGGATGGGAGAAGGATTGGCCAAGATAACATGGCCATGGTTCGCATGAGGAAGTTCACAATTCTCCAGGACCAGGCCAACAAAGCAAGACGGCACCTCAACCTAAGCACAAAATTACATTATATCAGTACAGTAAACCCAAAAAAGATAATCAGCAGTGAGTACAATGTGAGAACTGTACCTTTGGAGAGCAAAGGGCACGTCTTAAGTTCGAAAAGCAGCCATCACATACAATTGTCAATGGTGCATAAGCTTTTAGTTCTTCACCTGACTTGATCTTGTATTGCACACCCTTAACTGTACCATTTTCTTCAAGCAAAGATGTAACTGTTCCTTGCTCCAGTTGGACACTGTAAATCCAATAGTATGTCAAACATTATTCTCAGTTGCAAGTCCAGGCGTGTAAACAGTTAGATTTATGTGAAGCTAACCCGTTTAAGATGTATAGGATTTTTTTGAAAAGAACATGAGAGCAAATACACCAAATTCAAGAACTTACACACAAGCAGAATTGAACCATTGCGAAGGGCCGCACAGTATTATCATTCTAAGGCATGGCTTATGGGTAAAATGAACTTGTCACGTAGAAGGATACCAGATGAAAACTAGACAAAGAAGTATACCAAATAAGTACTAAAGACATCTCATATGGACGATGAGGTATTACTTGGGCAAAGATGCAGCCTTTTCACGCATCCTCTGTATGAACCGTCCATTGTGAAAGCTCCTGCCAGCCACATCTGAATGGAACTTCTCCAAGGGGTAAGAAAGTTTTGTGTTCTTCCCATCTTTGAATAATGCATAACCAAGGACACGCTGTGCATCAATTTCATCAACGCAGTCTGGGTAGAATCAAATAGTCAGTCTACATTGCCTATGGTTCGGTTAGGAAACCCATTTTGAGCAGGAGAGAGCAAAGCTTACCCTGCAGACCCAATTCCATCAATTTCAGGTAGCCTCCGGGTTGTAACAATTCACCCACAATTCTATCGGGCTCTGTAAGGTCTCTCTCTATAACATGCACCCGTCGGCCATCCTGTGTCACCAAAAAATAAAGCAGGATTTAAGCAAAAAAAATCCAAGATAACAGTAATGCACCATTTGATCATGATGAGCAAGAGAATTGCATTGTTATTAGTTATATCCAAATCCAGATGAAACTAGGGTCATCACAGTAATACTCCTTCCAGGTATATACTGTATTTTCATGAGGATCTGTATCTTACCACTCTCGGCTGGTACACAACCTGACAATTATAAAAGGAACTTCCTTCCTTAATTTGTTGTCTAAACTATCGCTCACTGTGTGGAGCTATTACGAACAAAGCCAAAAGAATCAAGTTCAATAACTCGTTCAACATTTTCCTATTAATGATATATCATTGTCGGAGTAGCTGTAAGCCACATAAGAAAATTAAGTGGGTCCTCAAAGTAGTTGGGCATTTCATTAATGGTGCAAAGCTAGAGGACATCAAGTCTCTGTTGGAGCAGGTTGAACGAGAGGGCATGGAAAAGAGTAGAGAAGGAGAGAAGATAATACTACAGATGACTCTTCTCCTCTTTGCCCATTTATGAGTAATTTACAGTTCTGTCACCCACATGTTCTCATTCCTTTAGTCAGAAAGAAAATAAGTAATTTCAGCAAAACTTGCAAGGCAACCCTGGCATGATTTTTGTAAGGAAAATAACAAATTTATTACTCCCTCTGATTCATATTAATTGTACTAAATCAGCGACAATTAATATGGATGAGAGGGAGTAAAACAAATTTCTTGTGTGTATTATTCTCCCACCGTCGTTTTCCCTTCTCTTTTCTGTCCCTCCAAGCGTGCCATGCCCACCAGGAAGCAGGAATTGATTGATGCGTGGACACAGGGTGGTAAATTTTGTACCACGGCTTTTTGGAAGAGATATTTTTCCCCTATTTAGAGATGCATGACATGATATTTAGGCAACACCTTCTCAGCACCATACGAATTCTACGTCCCAACGCAGACAAATAACAGACTTCGCTTTCACCTAGGGTGAAAACATGCAAAAAAGGAGGTTGCAACGAATCACAATTATTCCCTGCATGCATCCGTCCCAGATCAAGAGCCGTCACATGAATTGCATGCACCTACCCCAGATCAAAAGCCGTTACATGACCTTTTTTTAACGAAAAGGTGGCTAGGAATCGATGACAGCATGACAGAGCAGTTGCCTTCCTGAACTGAATCGAGAGGTGTTTTGTTCTTAGATTGTCTACTTGAACCTTCGGAAAATTCATGGTGGAATTTTGATCCCTGCGCTGTCGAATACCAGCTCAATCTCGTGTTCTTCTTTGAATACAAATTCGGTCCTTGTTCTTAAAAGAAACAGGAACCACAAGTTTCCAGTCTAAAACAAACAGGAACTTCCTGCCTAACCAGAGGAACGCAAGGACGGAGAAGTAAGCAAAAGAAAAACATGTCACCTTTCCGAGCGTGTAGGCGAGGGCAGATCCGGCGACCCCGGCTCCGACGATGATGACGTCCGTCGGGCCGTCCAGGGCAGCGCTCCCTGCGCCGTCAGCGACCGCACAGCCGTCCTCCGGCGCGGGGATCCCCTCGACCGGGGCCCTGCGGCGCCGCCGCCCCAGAGCGACGGCGACGAGGACCGCCGCGAGGAGCGTGGCCGCGGCGGCGCCAACGAGCTGCCAGACGTCGGCGGCCGCAGCCATGCCGCAATGGGTGCCTGCTCCTGGGGCCGTCGTTCCTCGGGGATTTCTCAACGCTGCGTGCGCGTTCCTTGGGTTTGCGTGTGGGTTCTCTCGGGCGAGGGGCGAGGGGAGAGAGGGTGATGCGTGCGGGGAGGAGACGGGTCCGGGCGGGGGAGAGTGCCAGGAGATGGGATTGGGACGAGAGACGGGACGAGACGAGAGAGAGAAGCGGCCGCTTGGAGTCGGAGATTGTTCCGTTTTTTATGGGGGAGGGGAGAGATCGCTCTCTCCGCCCTGTCTGTCCGTGTTGCTGGCTGTCTCTTCGCTGGATTTTTCTGGGGTTCTCTCTTGGAATATGTTCGTTCTCTTGTAGAGAGAACTATTTTTTTTGTTGCATTTGTTCGCCATCGGTTTGTCCTTTGTTTTGCAATATGATTTTATTATATTAGTTATTTAGCATTATTAATAGTAACACATGAGGACGAAAACGACGCCACGGTCCGTATCATGGGTCCATATGTGGGTATGCTTAGCAGCTGGCCTGACTTGAATCCATGCATAAAGTAGTATAAACCATGTGATTGTGATTAAGTCATGTATCTAGGGTAGGGTCATGGACTTGTTCAAAGTACCCTTTTCAAGGACATCTTTTGAAGAAACCACCTTACAGTCGACCTGGAAGGATTCCACTCGACGGACCTGAAGACACTCGACCATGAAGCCAACCACTCGACCGCGGGAGATCTACAACCAGTCTGCACGCAAACGGTCGGTCATTAAGTGGCTTTATGGTCATCATAACACTTTATGTGGGACGTTACCAGCAACTCCCTATCTTAATGTACCTTAATCCCTACATAATTGAGGGCTGGAGGGGTCTGGCGAACTCTATATAAGTCACCTCCCTCCTCAGTGTAAAGGGTTCGCACCCCTGTAATTCATACGCATATAATACGGTCGACCGCCTCCGGGCTCCAAGACGTAGGGCTGTTACTTCCTCTGAGAAGGGCCTGAACTCGTAAACATCTTGCGTATACAACTACTCCATAGCTAGGATCTTGCCTCTCCATACCACCCCCATTCTCTTGTCGGACTTAGAACCACGACGCTTGGCGCCCACCGTGGGGCGATGTCTTAGCGACTTGTTGGAGAAGTTACGCTTTTTCCGATCCCTTCATCATGGTTTCGTGGAGTTTTGGTTGAGGGTCGCGAGATCCGTCTCGGCGCTCACGCTCATCGCCGACGACTCCGCTTGGTCGCAGGAGGCTCCACTCGACGCCGACGCACTCCCCGTCCATGGGGCAACGACTTCAGCGTCGTCGTCTGCGGCGTCCTCCTCGCGACACCGCCGACCCAATGATCGGTCGGCTCAGTGCGTCTTCCCGCCTGATCTCGCCGCGCAAGCGCTCCGGTCGGTCGAGGCTTCAACGGTGGGTGAGGCACGCGGTGGCCCGCCATCGGCCACTCCCAAGTCGCGTAATCGAGCCCGACGAATCTCTCTACTACCGCTCGATCTGTCGACCGGCTCGCAGAGATCGTGATCCGAAAAGCGATAGCGATGATCCAATGGGAGGTTCGATGGTCGGCGGACCACGTAGTCCTCTGGTTTCCCCGCCGACGGAGGCGTTGGCGGGCGTGCAGCGCAGTTCACGAAGAGTATCAACCCGAGCCCTCACTTCCGCTGCGAGAGGAGGAGCTTCGCCGCGAACATGGATGCGCTTCACACTCCTATCGTTGGAGAAACCCCGAGGCCCGTGCCTTAGAAGACGCGTTTGGCCATTAATCTTGGTGGCGCGACTCGACCGAAAAATCTCCGGCGAGTGCTCGATTTAACAAGCGCAATAACGGGTCCGTCGTCGATCGACGCCAACTCTTTCCACAAACGACTCGGTATACCGAACTCCAATTCAGAATCTAGCAACCGCAGCCCGTATAGCGAGTCCATTCAGCCTTCCCAATCGAGGTCGGCGGAGGCTTGCTACAGATCGAGATTTACTCCGCAGCGGAGATCAAAATTCAGTCAGATCGCGATCGCGAACAGATTCACAAGCAGATCCGTCATGCGAATACAGATCCATCGACTCATAGCCCAAGATCACCCCCGAGGCGTGAGGGACATGGAGGCCGGCAGGGTCAGTATGAGGACCGATTCGATCGTGATGATCGACGTCGAGTGCCCACTCCTCCCCTAAGAGGTGAGTCATACGCGCCTCGACAAAGAAGATGACGACGCCATCACGGTGTTGGGTGAAGGATTCCAACGACCCTGTGGAACCGTGCTTTGATGCGAGATCCGTCATTGTTCAAGGCTTGGTCGACAGAACAGAGCTAACCGAGAAGGCCATGATGCAAATGCGCCTTGCCAAGCAGCAGAGTACACGCCTCAGACTAGAGTGTTTTAGCGAGCCATCGAGCATGGTGATTCCTCCCAACTTCAGGTTGGCGATCGGAGTCGATAAGTTCATCGGTGAGTCCAAGCCGGATACCGGCTTGAGGACTACCGAGTGGCTGTTCAGATTAGCGGCGGCAATGATGAAGTGGCCATGAAACACCTGCCTCTTATGTTGGAGGGCTCGGCCCGAGCATGGCTGAATCGCTTAGCACCCAAAGAAAGATTTACACTTGGGAAGATCTTGCCCGAGTGTTTGTCAGACATTTTAAGGAACTTGCAAGCGGCCAATGTGGTTGTGAGCTGCGATCGTGTGTCTGAGTCGAATGAAACTCTGAGGGATTACATCCAGAGATGGATCACATTGCATCACACGGTAGAGAATGTATCTGATCATCAGGCAGTCTGTGCCTTCAAGGAAGGCGTTAAGAATAGAGAGTTAAGTCTGAAATCCGGTCGGACCGGAGACATGACCCTGAGTCGAATGATGGAGATTGCTACCAAGTAAGCCAATGGTGAAGAAGAGGATTGGCTCCGGAGTGGCAAGTACAAGTCAGCCGCTAATGAAACCGGAGGACGGAACTCCAGCCGGAAGCAGAAGCGGAAAGCCGAGCCAACTGCTCCTGGAGAAGCCTTGGCCGTGACTCCAGGAAAGTTCAAGGGAAAATCCAAGGGGCCTTGGAACCCCAAGAAAGTGAAAGACCAAGATGGAAATGATGTGTTGGACTTGCCATGTCACATTCACACGAAGAAAGATGAAGAGGGTAAACTCATTTACCCAAAGCATACCACTCGACAGTGTCGGCTTTTGATTCAGCAGTTCCAGGGGAAGCAGCCCAAGGATAGGGAGAAGGAGTCGGACAAAGTTGAGGACAATGAAGATAGTGAAGGTGGATACCCCCAGGTCAATTCCACCCTAATGATTTTTGCTGACGTTGAAAGCAAAAGTCGATTGAAAGTTATCAACCGAGAGGTGAATATGGTCGCTCCGGCGACACCCGGTTATCTGAAATGGTCGCAGACCGCCATCACGTTCGACCAGTCGGATCACCCGACACACATAGCCACCCCTGGGAGGCAAGCGTTGGTGGTCGACCCAGTCGTCGAAGGCACTCGGCTAACTAAAGTTTTGATGGATGGTGGCGATGGCTTTGAACATACCGTATGCGAGAGACATTGAAAGAGATGGGCATTCCGATGTCCAGACTCAGCACCAGCAACATGAGCTTCCATGGGGTCATTCCTGGAAAGAAGGCTGAGTCACTCGGCCAAATTGCTCTCGATGTGGTTTTTTGTGATTATAAGAATTTTCGTAAGGAAAAGTTGACCTTTGAGGTCGTGGATTTCCAGAGTGCTTATCACGCTATTCTGGGGAGGCCGGCGTATGCCCCAAAGGTGTGATCACCGCCACCGCAATCGGAAGAAAGCGTAAGAGTGTTTTCAAAAGGCTCTAAGATCGCCGATGCTCGGATGGCGATGGTAGAGCTGCAAGAGTACCGAAAACTGCAGACCGAGTGATTTGTTGCGAGCCAAGAAGCCCGCCACGAGTCAAGATTTCAATCGTCTGGCGAGACGAAACCGATTCATATTCACCCGATCGATCCCAATGCTGCTCCGACTCACATCTCAACAACACTCGACTCCAAATAGGAAGAAGCGCCATCCGGTTCCTCCGTGAGAATCGACATCTTCGCATGGAAGCTCACGACATGCCGGTGTTCCTGGGGATCGGCCGAGCATCGTCTATGAGTCGACTCAAAAGTTAAACCTGTCAAAGAGCATCTTCGATGGTCCGCCGTCTAGAAGAGAAAAGCCATTGGCGAGGAGGTGGCTCGGCTCTTAGCAGCAGAGTTTATCTGAGAGATTTACCACTCCGAGTGGCTCGCCAATGTTGTCATGGTCCCTAAGAAGGACAAGTCACTTCGCATGTGCATTGACTTCAAACATATCAATCGGGCCTGCCCGAAGATCATTTTCCTCCCCGATCGACCAAATAGTCGACTCGATTGCGGGATGTGAGCAGTTGTCTTTCTTAGACGCCTATTCCGGTTACCATCAGATCCGTCTGTATGGACCCGACGAGATCAAAACAGCTTTCATCACTCCATTCGGTGCTTCGTTATGTCACCATGCCATTCGGCCTCAAGAATGCCGGAGCCACGCTCATGAGGATGATTCGAAGTGTTTGCTCACTCAAATCAGTTGGAATGTGGAAGCATACATGGATGATATTGTGGTCAAGTCACGGAAAGGTTCCAACTATTGACTAACCTTGCTGAAACATTTGCCAATCTCGGAGGTATGATATCGCTTAATCCATCAAAGTGCACATTCGAGTTCCCGTGGAAAGTTACTCGGTTTTCGCTTTCGAACGAAGAATCGACGCCAACCCGTAAAAAGTTGGCACTATACTCCAATGAAACGCCTGCGCAGTGCACGGCGTCCGAAGCTTCTCGGATGCTTGGCCGCTTAAGTCGATTCATCTCTCGCCTCGGTGAAAAGGCATTGCCTCTTTACCGATCGATGAAGAAGTCGACAAGTTCGAGTGGACTCGAAGCTGATGCAGCATTTGCGAGCTAAAAGCTCGCTCTCCACCAACCGGTGCTTGCTGCCCCAATCAGCAAAGAGCCTTTGCTGCTTTACATTGCAGCCACAGGACAAGTCGTCAGTACAGTACTTATAGTCGAGCGGGAAGAAGAAGGAAAAGCCTTCAAAGTTCAGCGCCTAGTATATTATCTTTCTGAAGTATTGACCCCATCAAAGCAAATATATCCTCATTATCAGAAGCTTGTTTATGGGATTTATATGACCACGAAGAAGGTTGCTCATTACTTCTCTACCATTCAATTACGCCGCCGTGACGCCCATTGTCGAGATTCTCGCACAATGTAGATGCAACTGGTCGAGTGGCAAAATGGGCGATTGAACTCCTTCCCCTTGATATCAAGTTTGAGGCAAAGAAAGCCATCAAGTCCCAAGCAGTAGCAGATTTCATCGCCGAGTGTATTGAACAGCAATTGTCGACTCAAGTTCACTCGGAGGACTGGACCATGTTCTTTGATGGTTCCAAGATGCTGAATGGTTCCGGTGCTAGGGTAGTGTTGGTTTCCCCCCGAGGAGATAAGCTCAGATATGTGCTCCAGATTCACTTTGATTCTTCCAACAATGAAGCAGAATACGAAGCACTATTGTATGGGTTGCGTATGGTCATTTCACTCGGCGTCCGTTGCCTCATGGTTTATGGCGACTCAGATCTAGTGGTTAATCGGTGATGAAGGAGTGGGATGTCAAGTCCAACCATGACCGGTTATTGCAATGCAATGAGGAAGCTAGAGAAGAAGTTTGAGGGGTTAGAGCTTCATCATGTACCCCGACTGAAAAATCAAGCTGCTGATGATTTGGCGAAAATAGGATCCAAGAGGGAAGCCATTCCCAATGATGTGTTTTTGGAGCACATCCACACACCGTCAATTCAAGAGGATCCTTTCACCAAAGAAGCCCCACAGCCAAAAAGTGCCACTGATCCGACTGAAGTTGAGGTCCCAGCCGTGGTCGACCTGGTCATGGAAGTCGTGGTCATCACTCCCGACTGGACGGTACCGTACATCGTATATCCTAAGGAAAGAGCTCCCGGAGAACAAAGAAAAGGCTCGATAGATCGTCCGCCGATCCAAGGCCTTACTGTGATCAAGGGACAGTTGTACAGAGAAAGCGTGACTGGAGTCGGCCATAAATGCATAACACCAGAAGAAGGTCAGATAATTCTTGATGATATCCACTCGGGGACCTGTGGTCATCATGCGTCCTCTCGGACCATTGTGGCTAAAGCATACCGAGCGGGATTTTACTGGCCAAAGGCAAATGAAATGGCAAAGGAGATAGTCGACAAGTGTGAAGGATGTCGGTTCTATTCCAATATGTCACACAAACCCGCCTCAGCCTTGAAGACCATTCCACTCGTCTGGCCCTTCGCTGTTTGGGGGTTGGATATGATTAGACCACTGAGAACTGGCAGAAGCGGCTTCACTCACTTCCTAGTGGCAGTCGACAAGTTTACGAAGTGGATCGAAGCTAAGCCTATCAAGAACCTCGATGCATGCACTGCTATCAGTTTCATCAGAGAGTTGATATTCAGATACAGAGTTCCACATAGCATCATCACTAACAATGGGTCAAACTTCGATTTCGACAAGTTCAAAGCCTTTTGCGCCTCTCAAGGCACGCGAGTCGACTATGCTTCAGTTGCTCACCCCCAGTCGAATGGACAAGCAGAACGAGCAAACGGTCTAATTCTTAAAGGACTGAACCCCCGGCTGATGCGTGATCTCAAGCATGCAGCAGGAGCATGGGTCGACAAACTTCTGTCGGTTCTTTGGGGATTGAGGACCACTCCTAATCGGTCGACTAGGAGAACTCCATTCTTTCTGGTCTATGGAGCTGAAGCAGTTCTGCCGAGTGACCTGCTTCACAATGCACCTCGAGTCGAACTCTACTCTGAAGATGAAGCGGAGCAAGCCCGGCAAGATGCAGTCGACCTCCTAGAAGAGGAGAGAGAGATGGCCCTGATCTGCTCAACCATCTATCAGCAGGACTTGCGTCGATTCCATGCTAGAAATGTGAAGAGTCGAACCTTTCAAGAAGGAGACTTGGTCCTCCGAGTGGATCAACAGAAACCACACAAGCTCGCTCCCACTTGGGAAGGTCCTTCATCGTCACCAGAGTTCTCCACAATGGAGCATACCATCTTTACAACGCCGATCGCTGATTGATGAGCCTCGAGCTTGAATGCGGAGCTGCTCCGCCTTTTACACTTAAGTACTCACCGGGTGAGATGTAATAAAAGTACCTCTGTAGTTTGTTTATCAAAAGACAAGAATGTTATAATTTTCCCAAAGATTGTTATTACTTTTTGTTTACATGAGAAATTTCCCCGCAGTGGGTGGCTTAGCTGCGAACCCGTTTCGCCTAAGTTTGTAAAAAAAATCCCTGCCGAGTGGAGAGCCAGCCTCCCACTCGGGGGCTTAGCTGCGAATCCATTTCGCCTAAGTATCTGAAAATCCTACCGAGTGGTGAGCCAGCCTCCCACTCGGAGGCTTAGCTGCAGTCCAAGTACTCGCCTAAGTGTTTAAAATCCTACCGAGTGGTGAGCCAGCCTCCCACTCGGAGGCTTAGCTGCAGTCCAAGTACTCACCTAAGTGTTTAAAATCCTACCGAGTGGTGAGCCAGCCTCCCACTCGGGGGCTTAGCTGCAGTCCAAGTACTCGCCTAAGTGTCTGAAAATCCTACCGAGTGGTGAGCCAGCCTCCCACTCGGAGGCTTAGCTGCAGTCCAAGTACTCGCCTAAGTGTTTAAAATCCTACCGAGTGGTGAGCCAGCCTCCCACTCGGGGGCTTAGCTGCAGTCCAAGTACTCGCCTAAGTGTCTGAAAATCCTACCGAGTGGAGAGCAACCCTCCCACTCGGGGGCTTAGCTGCAGTCCAAGCACTCGCCTAAGTGTCTGAAAATCCTACCGAGTGGAGAGAAACCCTCTCACTCGGGGGCTTAGCTGCAGTCCAAGTACCCGCCTAAGTATTTAATACAATGTGCGCTTTGCAAGGACGACGAGGTACAGGTCGACTGTTGCCTTCCCCTTCAGAGCTACGACACAAAAAATCCTCCCACTCGGAGGCTTAGCTGCAGTCTAGTACTTGCCTAAGTTTGAAAAATCCTACCGAGTGGAGAGCAAACCTCCCACTCGGGGGCTTAGCAAGAGTCCAAGACTAGCCTAAGTTTGAAAAATCCCACCGAGTGAAGAGCAAACCTCCCACTGGGGCTTAGCAGCAGTCCAGTACTTGCCTAAGTTTGAAAAATCCTACCGAGTGGAGAGCAAACCTCCCACTCGGGGGCTTAGCAGCAGTCCAGTACTCGCCTAAGTTTGAAAAATCCTACCGAGTGGAGAGCGAACCTCCCACTCGGGGGCTTAGCTGCAGTCCAGTACTCGCCTAAGTATCTGAAAATCCTACCGAGTGGAGAGCAACCCTCCCACTTGGAGGCTTAGCTGCAGTCCAGTACTCGCCTAAGTACGAAATTCATTCCAATCTGCAAGGACGACGAGGTGCAGGTCGACTGTTACCTTCTCCTTCGAAGCTGCGCCACAAGTATAACGTGTGCTCCATCCCGATCCGCAAGGACGACGAGGTGCAGGTCGACTGTTACCTTCTCCTGCGGAGCTGCGCCATAAGTACAATCCGTACTCCATCCCTACCTGCAAGAACAATGAAGTGTAGGTCGACCGGATTTTTCACCTCAGAGCTGCATCTCAAGCACTGAAGTATATTCCGAGTGAAGAACAAAGTTCGCTCGAAGGCAAATGAAAGCATATTCGACGATAAGTAAAGTTCGGATAACATCCTACGGATGCAGAAGTACCCAGGCATCAAGCCTGTTAAAGTTTATCGGTTACAAGATCACTCGGCATTCCGAGGCAAATTTAAGATGAATCATAGAAGTTTTTTACTCCTCAGGTGGAGGACTGGAAGGCGCGACAAACTGGTCCAGGTCGATCCTGTCAGCGATCCGGGTGGTAGCACCAATGAAAGTCTCCATGAAAGATCGGAAGTCGTACTTCTTGGTATTGGCAACTTTGATGGACGCCAACCTTTCCTCTTGCGCCTCCTTGCAGTGAACGCGGACCAGGGACAGAGCAACATCGGCACCTGGCAGAAGACTTTTTCCATTCCTGCACTCGACTTGGAACGTCATTCAGTCGAGTCATTAAAGACTCGAGGTCATTTTGAAGTGTTTCGCCGCCGAGTGTCGAGTCAATCCGCGACATCGCAACCTTCAATGAGCGAGGTAGTCCACCACAAGAGCGACACGAGACTCCAAATGGAGCACATTCATGGCGGCTTCATCCTTCACGGGGAGTTAATGGGGTCCAGCTTGTCTCCACTGACTAGTCTCTTCCTCAAGTTCGACGGAATTCTGCAAACACAACTCGAGTTCAAGCTAATGGTTCTATGATGAGTCAGTGATAACAAGTCAGTCGGATAGGAGGAATTGCCTTCAAGCATGAGGAATAACTTCTTGGCGAGCCCTCCCAGATAAGCCTCCAGATCGTTCCTCTTCCCCGCCAGTTCGCCAGCCTTGTCGCTCAGAGCTATCTTGTCGTTCTTTAGTCGGCTAACCTCCTTGTTGGCCGCGTCGAGAGCAGCTTTGAGATTGGCGTTCTCTTCTTCAAGTTTTCCGACTGAAGACAGCTTTGCTTCCGCGAGCTTGGTTTTGTCCAAAGCCGTTTTCTGCGCCTCGGCAAGGTCGTGATCCTTCTTCTTCAGAGCCTCCTCCATTTTGTCTGCAAAATGACAAAGAGATCAGAATTAAGAAGGGCGAAAAACAAAGACAATCGTCAAGTTCTCACCAGCCATACCTTTTGCTTCGCCTCTCGCCTTCGCAAGTTCTCCCGAGCAAGCTTCAAATCAAGGTTGAGCTGGATCTGCTTGTTTTCAATTCAAGATAGCGAGCCACAAGCTCGCAGGATTTCTGAAGAATCAATCGATGCACATCAAAGATAGGTTACTTCGAGTGACTAAGAAAAATCGTTATGCTTCTAAGACTACAACCGAATCAAAATATTCGACAAGAGTCTCGGGATTACACCCAAGGTGCACTTAGCGCCTCCCACCGGTTCTACTCGACTTCGGTTCGATCACCGACCGAAAGAGACCAAAAAGAGTTCTTCAGACTACGGTCGATCGACAAGAGTCCACCATAGTCTCGGGGATTACACCCAATGGGTGCACTTAGCGTGCCCCACCGGTTTCAAGATTCCATTCGACATGGTCCCACCTGCACCGAGTGAGGAAGTTAACAAAGAAATTCAAAGTATAAAGACTACGGTCGATCGCCAGAGTCCGCCATAGTCTCGGGACTACACCCGGTGGGTGCACTCAGCGTGCCCCACCAGTCCAAAAATTCAATCGACACACCCAAGAGGTGTTCGACACGAAGATCTTCGAAAGAAGAGTTTTCGGTAGCATATCCTAATGTAACAAATGGTGATGATCAACTAACTCGACATTGCTCAAGAGCTGAGCTGGCATCATAGGCCGCTGGCTGGCCTCCCGACCACCTTCACTTGCTCCATCATGATCCTCGCCGGGCGATAGCTTCCTTAGCAAGACCCACTTGGTCCTCTCGGGCGTGGTGGGTGGCGAAAAGGGCGGGCGGATCAGCAATCGACGATGAATGCCGGATACTCGTCGGTGACACAAATGAAGACACGAAGTCCGAGTGATGTTGCCACCCTTTCATGAACCAGCGCCAGAATCGATACAACTCAAGCAGATCTTGCCAAGAAGCGCCTTTTTAGTCCTCCTCCGCCTCAACGGCGCCTCATCATCATCATCATCGTGAGATCAATGACATGAGGAGGGACTACAGAAAGATTCAAAGTTAAAACGGAACTCAATCGCCAAAAGCGAAACTACAGCGATCATACCAAGGTTAGAGGTAACAGCGTCTTCCATCTCCCGGTCTTCGCTCTCGCTCAGTCTCGGAGGTGGCAGCGCCAGCAGATTTCAGAATCAGTTGATCACCAACAAGTCGACCAAAAATATGTCCATGCTGAACAAGAAAACACAAGTTCTGCTTGCACCCGAAATGGTGGGGATGGCCATCTTCATCTTGGGCAAAACCTTCGTCGGCTTTGATGGCGCCGCTCGGGGTTGCTTCGCGCTTTTTCACGGCGCGGAGAGGTCGTCCGAGGACGCTTGCCGATCGCCCGACATGCGCGATAGCCTTGCCACGCTCGACCGCGGGGTCATGGGTGAGCTTGGACCGCCTTTCCATGCGAGGAGGGTCGACTTCTTCCTCCTCCTCCTCTTCGTCGGAGCTGTCGTCATCTTCGTCCTCCGCATCGTCAGATTGACATTCCTCCTGGCTTTCACCTCCGCTCCCTTCCTCCTCCTCAACTAGTTCTTGCACCCCGTTGGGCATCGAGTACATCTCAGTGGTGGCCTGGAAGACGACAAACAAGACAAAAGTCAATCGACCGATTTGAAGCAAACAAGATGGAGAAAGCAGGATAACAATCAAAGATGCAGGAATAGACCTTGTCTACTTCAGGGATCGGTCGAGTGGAGGATCCTCCGGCCCCTCGAGGGTTGTCCTTGTTTCTGTGATGCCCCCAAGACATCTTTCCAAATGGCATCCTCGATCTCCTCCGGGTGGATCCGAGTGGTGTCCTCGCGTCGAGTACAACCACATCGGATGGTCTTGGGCTTGAAGCGGTGGATGCGCGTCGGAGGAAGACCTCCAAGAGATCCATGCCACCACCCGCCTCGATGAGTTGGACAACTCGCTCGACCAACACCTTCACCGCGCCTCTCTTCCTAATCACCTTCAAAGAAGATGGCTTGTTCACTCGGTCCATGAAAGCGAGGAGTCCAATGATCGCTCGGCGCTATCGGTGAACCAAGTCGACCGCCATCCACGGACCGACTCGGGTAAGATCATGGCCGGAAAAGAACTTTTTGCTCTCATCTGAACCCCAAGACCCCCACACATCTGAATCACTTGAGTTCTCGTGTCACTCGGATTGGCCTTTTTCACCGTCTGGGAGCGACAAGTGAAAATGGGCTTGAAAAGACCCCAATGAGGCCGGCAACCCAAGAAATTCTCGCACAAAGACACGAAAGCAGCGAGATACACGATGGAGTTGGGAGTGAAGTGGTGAAGTAGTGCACCAAAGAAGTTCAGAAATCCCCGAAAGAAAGGGTGAGGCGGCAGAGAGAACCCGCGGTCGACATGGGTGGCCAAGAGAACACACTCACCCTCCAGAGGTTGTGGCTCCCACTCCTTCCCCGGGAGCCGCGCTGGTCCATGGGGGATCCGTCCCTCATTGGCCATGTCATCGAGGTCCTTCTGGCTGATCGTCGAGCGGATCCAGTCGCCCTGGATCCAGCCCTGCGGCAATCCGGCCCTCGACGAAGATCCGCCCCGATTGGTCGCTCTTCCCTTCGCCTTCGCCGTCGCCTTCTTCGCCCGCTCCAAAGCCGCCATCTTCTCCTTCACCATTGTCGCCGGCAAAGTGCGCACAGAGCAGCAGCGCTGAGGTAGAATCGCACGCGGCGGATGAATCTGGGGAAGGGAGGAGGAAAGGGGAATGCACTGTTCAAAAAAAAACCCCATACAGGGCCTTATATGAGGTTGCTTCTGAGTGACTGACTGGTAGGCCCGGGCGATCCTATCAAATCCCGCAACAGTCGCCCGCGCGATACGTGGCGAAAAAGGTGACGCAAAGATTGAGGCGTCCCTGCCTTATTCCATCCGATTACTGCGGCTTCCTCCGCCCCGCTCGTTTTCCGAAAATTCGAATCCCGCTAAATCCGCGCGCCACAGAGCAAATCGTCAGACAGAAGATTTCCTCCATTCTGCCACTCGGAGTTCTCCAAGTACGAAAAACACACTCGACAGATACAAAGAATGGATCAATGCGACTAAAAAAGAAGTTGAAGCTGTCACCTAAGCTTATTGATCCAGAACAAGGCGTGCTCATCGCACGAAAAGTGGGTCAGAAGAGGTCTCAACTCTTTCCCCACTCAAACCTCGATCCATTCGGAGGCTACTAATGAAGCCATGTACCTAGGGTAGGGTCATGGACCTGTCCAAAGTACCCTTCCCAAGGACATCTCTTGAAGAAACCACCTTCCAGACGACCTGGAAGGATTCCACTCGACGGACCTCAAGACACTCGACCATGAAGCCAACCACTCGACCGCCAGGAGATCTATAGCCAGTCTGCACGCAAACGGTCGGTCATTACTTTATGTGGGACGTTACCGGTAACTCCCTATCTTAATATACCTTAATCCCTACATAACTGAGGGCTGGAGGGGTCTGGCGAACTCTATATAAGCCACCCCCTCCTTAGTGTAAAGGGTTCGCACCCCTGTAATTCATACGCATATAATACGACCGCCCCTGCCTCGGAGACGAGGGTCGTAAAACATTTCTTCCGGAAGGACCGAACTCGTAAACATCTTGTGTATACAACTACTCCATAGCTAAGATCTTGCCTCTCCATACCTACCCCCCATTCTACTGTCAGACTTAGAACCACGACACCATGCATCTCTCAAATTTTGAATGAACAAAATTTGTAGGTACGCACACTACTTCCAAGCATTTTAAGAAGGAAGAAGACGCTCGATGTGGGTTGTTGAGTAGGAGTAGCACCCAGTACTCCTAGTACATTTACTACTACGCTACGCTAAAACATCATTGACGAGTGAAACGTGCACACATAACCGATCCGGCCCACCGGACTATAGAAGAAGAAGAAACTGGCGGATCCCGTGGGAATATTGGATGCGCGAGGGAGAACGCGCGCTGTCACGCGAAACGGTCCAGAAATGCTCCACGACAGCTCTGACGTGCGTCCGTGGCTGGCACCGTGCCAGTTCACGTGCCGTCAGCGGTGGGGTCGCAGCACAAGCATCTCGCCTGACGCTGGATCGATCGCATCCTCGTCTGCCGCCAGCACAAGGCGGTTTCGTGCCGTCCGTTTTCCGGAGGGCGCCATCTCAACTCCGCGTCGCGGCAGCACAGCACGCAGATTGATACTGTCACTAATGAAGTACGTCCTTTTAACCAGAAATATATATAAGTTGTCAAAAAAACCCAGAAATATATATAAACTAGCTAAATGCCCGTGCATTGCTACAGGCTTTTTAAAATTTATTACATACAAATGCATTATTTCGAAAGAACTATAATGATGTTAGTATCCATAGAGCTAAAACAAATAAATACGTCATTCTAGATCTCTCGAATATTTATTTTTTGCGGGGATAGGAAAACCGAATCTTAGCAGCACAAATATAATACTCCCTCCGTTCCACAATGTAGCCCATATAAATTTTTTAAGAAGTCAAACTTTACAAACTTTGACCAGTTTTATAGAGAAAAACATACACATGTAGAATACCAAATACATATCCTTAGATACATCACAAGATGTACTTTTATATTGTATATATTTGATATCGTAGATATAAATAGTTTTTTCTGTAAATTTGATCAAAGTTTGTAAAGTTTGACTTTTTAGAAAATTTATATGCACTACATTATAGAATGGAGGGAGTACATGCTTCCCTGTTAGAGGTATAAATATGTATAATTCTTAATTGACGTGTTTTTTAAATCTTCTAGCTCATAACACCATAATTCCAGTGATTGTGCCACATACTTTTTGGAATTTATTCACCCTACAATATTATTTTAGGGGGTGAATTTATTCACCCTACAATATTTTGTAGGGGGGTCAAACTGAAAAGTGAAGCATGCGTCTTATGACAGAAATTGTAAAGTGAATGAGAGTAATGATCAACCTTTTCAAGAAGTCCTCTACTGATCTACACCTTCAAAAGTTATGATTTCATCAACATAAAAATATATGATATACCTGTAGATACCATGAATTTTGCTTGATATGATATAGCAAGAAACATGGAAGTGCAGTGGTCTGATGCTCAGACTCATCTGCACTCGGTCAAGAAACAAATCATAACAAATTAAAAAAGATCCCATTTTTGCATGGTAGATACTTTACTGCGTGAGGTCCGCTCCAACTTCTAGATAATTTAGACATCTAGTAGCTCTCAGTAAAAAAGATAAAATAGGGCTACAACAGTATCTGAACAGTAAACTTTTTTACAGACCCAAATTTGTCTTTTTTGCCGAGATCTACTCAGATGTCCAAATGATCTGAAAATTGAAGTGGACCTCACGCACCTAACTATCTACCATGCAATAAGTCATCTTTTTCAAGTATTTGTTTTGTTTTTTCTCTTCAACACGGGTGCAGATGAGCCTGAGCTCATCTATGGGTATTCAAAAACATGGGACAAGTTTTTTTTTTGCCTTAACATGGGTCAAATACTGACAATCCAAAACTATAGCTCAAGAAAGTAAACACTCTGTGCATAGAGAAGAAAAGAAAGCATCAACTCCAAATATTTTTTGTCACCAAAATGGTTATGGTCATCCTCTCATTGGTCACTCTCCTTATGTGTCTTGTTCCCCATGGTTGGGCTTTCTCGAACAACTTGACCTTCTTCCTCCAATCCAACACTGGTGCACGTAGGCACGCTGCAGGCTGACTGAACCTATATGCAATTCGTGCCAGACATACATGGGACCCTAAAGGGCACACAAGTATGAAGAAGACGACGTTGGGCTTGGCATAGTGATCATTGGGGTTGAATCGGTCAATGTGCTCGAACCGCTGCAGTGATGAAACATACGTAGTAGACGCGATCGCCATCACAGTCGGGCATGTAGCACATCCCTTCCAGGAATGTCGCCTAGTTGTGCACCCAGTGGCTGGCAGAATCTAAACCATGCCAGCAATAGCACACTACCATTCGTTGCCTCCAACATTGCCGCTACAAGGCTGAAGCATAGTGCCGTCATCGATAGCACCAGTAGGAGTGCACCCAGCCGACTCACCTCCTTCCTCCCCCACACGCAGTACCCACCACCGTGATGCTCTCAATTACAAACAACAATGATGCCATCATCACTCCTCAAATTCCGCCAACGCCTTCGGTTCTTCCGGCCTCGTCCACATGAACGATGACGCGGAGTAAATTTACGAAGAGGCAGTTGGTGTCCTCCCCGCTAGCTCTTCGCCTTCACTCTGCATAGCATCAGGGGGGTGATGGAGGTCGGCACCCATGAGCTCATGTTTCTCTAGGGCTTCGTGAGCACGTCCCCATCCTCCTCTGCGACCTCCACACCTGCCTCATCCGCAGAAATGTTTCTGTGCTTAACCGAAGCGGCGATAGTCGTGTAATAGCATCCTCTCCTCTCGGGCTGTACAAGCCCTTTCTTTGCAAATTTGTCTTCTCTAAGTTGTTCTATCAATCATCTCTCCATATCTGTTTGGGGAGCTCTATCCAACCATGATGTCTCCAATGCAATTGTAATTTCTCCACCAGTTGGCTCTGTACAAATCAAACACACATAACCAGTAGTTCATTAGTTGGTTCTATAAAAAATGTTTTAAATACAGGCTTCTTTGTAACTATTAAGGGTACGAGAAAAATGAAGAATGCATCAAACTTACCAAGGCGTTCAATGAAACTTTGTGACAAGTAGCTTGAAAGTTGTTCCCAGTCTCCAAAAGAATCCAAATTGTATTGTCCAAGCTGATCATCGAACTCGAAACGTTTTACTGCTTTAGAATATGTGTTTTCCTACCATAAAACAAACTTCAGTAACTATTAAAGGAAATGTGAATCTTGATACATAAATACACATGAGCACTGTTACTTATCTGATTCAGACTCGGATATACATGTAACTGTAGTTTATGAAGTTATTGCATCAGTTCTGGAGAAAACTCTCAAACTATAGTAGACAATAAAAGGGGACATATAATCCGGGGTTTGATCCACTAACTAATCCTACTCCATCCAGCCTAACTAACACATATAGCAAGGCAGGTCATCCAATGTTAATTGTGCCAAGAACTTAATTATTATTTTTCAAATCAGAACTTGATTTTTCTTAGATGAAATTGTCTCCAGTGTGTATGAAGCATGAATAAATCAATTTTAAAAAATGCAACAACTATACAATCAAGGATTCTAGTCAAAAATATTCCACATCAGCTAAACATCATTGCATCCGCAACTA
The DNA here is from genome assembly GCA_021605205.1 of Aegilops longissima. Classification (NCBI taxonomy): domain Eukaryota; kingdom Viridiplantae; phylum Streptophyta; class Magnoliopsida; order Poales; family Poaceae; genus Aegilops; species Aegilops longissima. The sequence continues at coordinate 523,362,808 of CM038679.1, forward strand.
ATCAGAAGTAGTTATAAAAGTGCAGCAACTACACAAACATTTCAGTTCACAAACTGTAACCCTATTCACTAACTGTAACTCTATTCACTGCTAGTCAAAAAGAATGCTTCACTGCAATGACATGGCATCACATGTAATATTGTTTAAGTTACCATATTCTTCCTCTACAAAATAAATTATGTACACGGTGATACGACCCGTTGTAGTATACACACTAAGGTCGTTGATATTTCACCAGAACCCGGTTGTGTTAAAAAATACATTGCATATACACTGGAGTATCTACGGGCAAGTTACAAAGATGAACATACAATAGTAGATAGATGCATGCATGCTGAAGCGTTGCAAGCTATGTGCATCAGGAGAGAAGAGAAGTATGTTCAGGTTGAGATGATAATTGCTTCGGTGTTAGACCTTCATGCGTTAAGAGGAAACCAAGCAAAGGAATACTTTAATTATCTTGGTAAGCCTCATTTAGATGGAGGAATTAAGGAGTCCACGATGGATCTTGTTTGTTGGCTTGGCAGGAATAGTTGCTGCGTGAGAAACAAGTACATAAAATATTTTATATTTCTTTTCTTACCATGGAAGGAACGTGTGTGGAAGGGATGCTTGATACGTGATCAATTCTCCTTGCAAGAATGCGGTTGGGGTCCACCTGTAGAAGACATCACGATGGCACACTCATTTACCTAATAAAGTCTAGTTATTTAGGGTGGGTCGTTCGGTTGTAAAGGTTATCTTGCTAATCTATAAAGCAAGAAATCTATTAGACAGTTAAGAGTCCAAATACTTCTGTACACGTACAAAGAGTTTTTGTTGGTTAGTCAGCTTGTTTTCCAAGCTATGTCACTTGGATCGGCTATTAAAGCCTAGGGTGTGCGTCATGTAAGACATGTTATTTTTTATGAAATAAACATGATGTGCTTTTCAGGATAGACACCCGTATCAAGTTTTGGAGGGACCTTTAGAAAACCTCTGTGTTGCGATTTCTCTTCGTGGAAATTGTTTTGCGCGTGAGTACCTTCGTCGAGATTGGTTTTCTCATGCTGGGCCGCAAGGTTCAAACCCTCTACTTCCTGTACATCGCGTGCGCGGGCGAAAGGTTGCTACTGGTGGTGATGGAGTGTCGTGAAAGATCGGGCCGTAACAACAGATTGGATCTCCCGTCGAGGTTCATTCTTTATCACACGGGGAGCAGCTGAGTAGCGGGGAGCAGCTGCAAAGGTGGCGGCGCCCAGGTCCATGCCAATTCTGAACCTGGTGGCATGCAAGTAGAGCCGGGCAGCAGCGAGCACCTCCACAGCGCCTTCTGCCGACCACCAGTGCCCGCCCTCGGCACGCATGGCTCTGTTGTCTTTTCGCTGCAGCTGCACGAGTACGACACAGGAGCACAATAAGCAGCAGCAACACGAGCACACAGGAGGGCGACCACGAACAACAGTAGTAGTACGGGCCGGCCAGAAGTAGTAGCAGCAGCAGCATGCACCGGCAAGAAGCAACAGCAGGGGCATGATAGAGCGACCATTCTGACACTCATATAATTTTCCTAAGGAGTAACTATCAGAATCTAAGTCAATGGTCTTAGAAGAATATCCCAATCAAGTAGAGCTTGTTGGTTATACAACCACCTTATTGGCCTTCTTTCCAACTCATAAAAGTATTTTAGATTGATCATAGTACACATACACAAACTGTTGGACTAAATTAAAGAATCAGCATGGATCTAGGAAACATGAAGAGGACTATATGTCTATACCTGAGGTATGTTCTGATAAAAAACCTCATATTTATTAGAGCTCATGGCCATTTGCTCCATTTTAAGTTTCAGATCTCTATCTGACTGCCAAATTGTAGATGGCAGGCCTGCATACAATTTGAATTCATCAACAATTTGCAACTTGAAAGACGACAGCTGAAAGCATTAGTGGCGATGATTTTAACAATAAGGGAGAAAAGTGTATGATCAAATCGAGGTTGAAGATACCTATTTCGGAAGCACATGATGAAGCTGGAAAGAAAACAAATAGGTGTCAAACTAAATACCGAAGATGCACTTTTTTTCATTTTTCTGACCAAAAGGTGAGATAACATGATAGATTTCTAATGAAGGAGCATTATTTTAGTAACTCGAGGTGAAAGTACAGTTGTTTTCAGTCAATTGCATAATGAAGCCAACTATTTTCAATATCGATCTCCTTAAATCTACTTACGCTCAGTGCAGCAGGTCTCAATCCAAGATAATCGAATTCTGAAAGAATTCAGAATCCAAATTTGTGACAGATAATAATGATAATACAATCAATGGCATTCCTTGAACACATGCGGTGATGCTCCTTGACATAAACATGGGCAGGAATAACTGTACACACATGTTGATGATTTAAGGAGTTAGTCAGAAGAGAAGAGGGAAGTAAACGAGGATATGTCAAATCTGCCTGGGAAGTAAAGTACTATTACCTTTTTTTCTCAGATCCCTGCTTCATTCACATGATCATAAACTCTGTAATTGAACAGATTACAGAATAGGCTGCCATACAAGCATTACAACAAAGTTAGGGACATTTTTCTACATTTTAAGTACAAGATTTCCTACAGAAGATGTGTGATGAAGATTGAAACCCGTAAGAACAAAAGACAAGACAAGCAAATAAGGGTTGGAAACAAAAACTCTAAGAACCAGAATTCAAGATGTGATAATCCTATGAGTAAGAAACCTCAAATGTTGAGTTGTGCATCTTATCATGGCACATTGGAATCACTTGATGAACATAATTTAAAAACAAATTTTTAGTCTGCAAACAATCAGTTCAACACATGTGAGAATTTGCAGAATTTGCAGACAACCAGTCTACAAACAATCAGTCTGCAAACAATCAGTTCAATGGAACAATGGCATCAGAGAAAGAAACACATGTGATATCTGCATGAGCCAAAACATGCATGATCCTTGCAGTACCGGTCAGTTCAACATCTTTAGGTGCCCTTTTGTGTAGAAAATCTCTCACATCCCCCAGCAAGATAAGCTTCAAACCTGTAAAATAAATTTGTCCTCTGTTGATAAGAAGCCATTGCATGACAGAGATATGGTGTGAAACAAATCCCTTGACTCCGAAACACAGACAAAGAGACTGCTATTCCCCACGTGGCAGACAGAGGAGCATGATATGGTGCCATAAGTAAGAGTGGGGCAGTGAGCACAGACCTGGACGAAGACGCTCTTCTCGCCGTAGACGGACTACCCGACGACCATGTTCTTGGTGCAGAGCGGGTCCTCCTTGGCCTTGGTGATGAAGACGCTGTCGTGCTTGTGCGGCACCACGATCACCTTGCTCCCACCCTTCATGTCGGGCCCTCCCCTTTCCCCGCCGCCACGACCACGGCCCCTGGGCGTCCTGCCTCCCCGGCCAACCCTGCCGCTGCGGCCACCGCCATCGCTTCTTCCGCCGAAGCCCTGCCCCCGCGGTCGCCGCCGTCGCTCCTGCCGCCGAAACCCTTCCCGCCGCATCCTGCGTGAAGCGTAACAGCGCCCGCGGGTGAGATCGGGGATGTGAGGAAGAAGAATAAGGCAGCGCGTAAGGAGACGGGTGATTACCTCCTCGTGCCGGTCGCCTCATGAAAGCACAAGTGCTCCCTAGGCGATTTTGGTAATTAATGTCAACATATCTCTTGTTGGACTAACACTTTTACCTAGTATGTTTCAGACAAGTTCAACAAATTAAGTGGCATGGACTAAAGGATGTGCAACCCCTTCAAGATGCTAAGGACAAAGGATTGGCTCAAGCTTCAAGTACAAGACTCTACATTTTATATTTTAGTGATCCAAGATCACATTGAGTCTATAGGAAAAGCCAATACTATCAAGAGGGGATGAGGTGTTGCTTAATGGCTTGCTTGCTCAAAGTGCTTAGTGATATGCTCCAAAACCCTCAACTACTTTCCCACATCCACATATGACATAAACCAAAAGTCCAACTCGGCCCCACCGATTCTTTCTATCCGGCGCCACCGAGTTCAGATGTCATAGCCACTGCCACAAACCCTAGGCAAATCGGTCTCACCGAGATGGGATTGTAATCTCTCTGTGTATGTCCATTACCAAAGTCGGCCTCACCGAGTTTGAGCAATCGGTACTACCGAGATTACAATGCAAACTCTCTGGTTAGCTTATTACCAAAATCGGTCCCACCGAGTTTGTGTAATCGGTCTCACCGAGTTTGCCTGACCAACTCTCTGGTTAGCTTTTACCAAAATCGGTCCCACCAAGTTTGTGTAATCGGTCTCATAGAGATTACGTTATGCCCTAACCCTAACCATATCGGTCCTACCGAGTTGCAAGTCGGTCCCACCGAAAATCCTAACGGTCACTAGATTTGTTGAATCGGTCCGAGCGAGTTTCTCAATTCGGTCCCACCGAGATTGGTAAATCGTGTGTAACGGTTAGTTTTTATGTGGAGGCTATATATACCCCTCCACCCACTCTTCATTCGCGGAGAGAGCCATCAGAACGAACCTACACTTCCAATACACATTTTCTGAGAGAGAACCACCTACCCTTGTGTTGAGGCCAAGATATTCCATTCCTACCATATGAATCTTGATCTCTAGCCTTCCCAAGTTGCTTTCCACTCAAATCTTCTTTCCACCAAATCCAAATCCTGTGAGAGAGAGTTGAGTGTTGGGGAGACTATCATTTGAAGCACAAGAGCAAGGAGTTCATCATCAACACACCATTTGTTACTTCTTGGAGAGTGGTGTCTCCTAGATTGGCTAGGTGTCACTTGGGAGCCTCTGACAAGATTGTGGAGTTGAACCAAGGAGTTTGTAAGGGCAAGGAGATCGCCTACTTCGTGAAGATCTACCGCTAGTGAGGCAAGTCCTTCGTGGGCGACAACTATGGTGGGATAGACAAGGTTGCTTCTTCATGGACCCATTCGTGGGTGGAGCCCTCCGTGGACTCGCACAACCGTTACCCTTCGTGGGTTGAAGTCTCCATCAACGTGGATGTACGATAGCACCACCTATCGGAACCACGACAAAAACATCCGTGTCTCCAATTGCGTTTGAACTCTTCAAACCTTTCCCTTTACATTCTTGCAAGTTGCATGCTTTACTTTCCGCTGCTCATATACTCGTTGCATGCTTGCTTGATATGTATTGTGAGTGTTAAACTTGTGCCTAAACTCCGCTCCAACTTAAGGAAGTTAAAAACTGCTACTTATGGTACTTAGTGTCTAATCACCCCCCCTCTAGACACCTCTTCTCGATCCTTTCAATTGGTATCAGAGCTTTGGCCTCCATTGCCTTGGTTTAAACACCTTTGGAGGAATATGGATGTGTCTACTTTGGGGAGTCTTAGACATAGAGTGCCTATTCTTGATGGAGAGTATTTTCATGAGTGGAAAAATTAGATGCTTGAGATTTTCAATGAATACCATTTGAACAAGTACATTGGTAGCCCTTGTGCACCTCATATTGATCCTTTGCATCCCACACCCGAAGAGGACCTTGACATGATTCGCAATCTTAGGACCATCAATCTTATTATAAGAGGATTGCCCAAAAACTTGATTGCTATTTTGCCTACTCTTGATTGCGCCTATACCATATGGAGATTTCTTGAGGAACGATTTCCAGATTATTCCTTGAAAAATTTAGATGAAATTCTCCATAAGTCTATTGCCTTGAGTAAGATGAATTCTAGTGATCCTAGCTTTGGTGATTGTCTATTTGAGCTTACAAATCTCATGCGTGCCATAGGAGATGTTGTAATCTATAGCAATATTATTTCCGAAGCTATTGGAATCCATAAAGACAATCATAGAAATGATCATTTGTCTAATGAATTACCCTCTCTAGGAATTGATCAATCACAAGATGATATTGAACATGGATACTATGATGAGGATGAGGATAGTGAGTATGATCTTGATGATGCAATGAGACACTTTGGTCTTATGGCAAATCTTCGCGGCTACATGGCTGGAGGAAAGGAATGGGTCCTTGATAGTGGATGTACTCATCATATGACCGGAGATAAAGTCATGTTCCGTGAGCTTGCTGAAAACAACGGCCCTCGAAAATATGTCACTTTCGGTGATAATTCAAAGGGTAAGGTGGTTGGCCTTGGTAAGGTGGCCATCTCACATGATAGCTCCATACAAAATGTCATGCTCGTTGAATCTCTTGGCTACAACTTACTTTCAGTATCTAGACTTGCTGATTTCGGTTTCAATGTCTTATTTACTGAAGTAGATTTCCAAGTGTTTCGTAGAGATAATCATAAAATGGTCTTTACCGGTGTACGTAGAGGTGATATCTACATTGTTGATTTCACTAAAAAGGCTCAACCTAGAACTTGCTTTATTGCTAAATCTTCTAAAGGCTGGTTGTGGCATAGAAGACTAGGTCATGTTGGTATGTGAAACCTTGACAAGCTTATTAAAGGAAATCATATCCTTGGCGTTAACGATGTCATATTTGATAAGGATAGACTTTGCAGCGCTTGTCAAGCAGGTAAACAAGTTGGAGGAAGGCATCCCGTGAAGAACATCATGACCACAAGGAGGCCACTCGAGCTTCTTCACATGGATCTTTTTGGTCCCAACGCTTACAAAAGTCTCGGTGGAAATTCTTTTGGTCTAGTTATAGTTGATGATTTTTCAAGATTTACGTGGGTATTCTTTCTCGATGATAAATCGTAGGTCCAAAAGATCTTCAAAAACTTCGCTAGGAAGGCCCAAAATCAATTTGGCGTGAAGATCAAGAAGGTTCGAAGCGACAACGGAACGGAGTTCAAGAACACAAATGTGGACACCTTTCTTGACGAAGAAGGGATTTCACACGAGTTCTCGGCTACATACACACCTCAACAAAATGGAGTTGTTGAGAGGAAGAACCGGACACTCATCGAAATGGCGAGAATGATGCTTGATGAGTACAAGACGCCAAAGCACTTTTGGGCATAAGCGGTTGAGACAGCTTGTCATGCAACAAATCGCTTGTATCTTCACAAGCTACTCGGCAAAACAGCATACGAGCTCCTCACCGGTAACAAACCCCAAGTTGGATACTTTCGAGTATTCGGCTCAAAGTGCTACATTCTTGATAAGCATCGTCGTTCTAAATTTGCTCCTAAGTCTTATGAAGGTTTCCTACTTGGTTATGGCTCAAACTCTCACACATACCGTGTCTACAACAATTTCACCCGAAAGGTTGAAGAAACGGTAGATGTGAAGTTTGATGAATCTAACGGCTCGCAAGTAGAGCAATTGCCAATTGATGTAGGAGACAAAGATCCCTCAGAAGCAATCCAAGACTTGTCTATTGGCAAGATTCGTCCAACGGAGGTGAAGGAGAGTACCTCGTCCGTCCAAGTGGAAGCTTCTACCTCACGACAAGGTGAACCAAGAGTTGATATGGAGGCATCCAAAAGTGGGACACACCAAGATGAAGAAAACGAGGAAGTGCACCAAGACGGACGCCAACAACCTCCTTCTCCACCATGAGAAGAGAACGACAACGCCAACAATGAAGAAGGCCAAGAAGAAGAACAAGATGAAGAAGATGTTCAACCAAGACCCAAGCAAAAGCTTTCACGAGTTCGAGCAAGAATTGCTAAAGACCATCCCGTCGAGCAAATCTACAAAGATATCCAAACCGGGAGAATCACTCGCTCTAAAACTCGTTTAGCTAACTTTTGTGAACATTACTCATTCATCTCTAGCATTGAACCTATGAAGGTTGAAGAAGCATTGGAAGATCCGGACTGGATAAACGCTATGCATGAAGAGCTACACAACTTTGAGAGAAATCAAGTGTGGACATTGGTTGAGAATCCCGACAACAACCACAACATCATCGGTACCAAATGGTTGTTTCGCAACAAGCAAGATGAAGATGGAAAAGTAGTTCGCAACAAAGCACGTCTCGTTGCCCAAGGCTACACACAAGTCGAAGGTACGGACTATGGTGAGACTTATGCTCCCGTTGCTAGACTTGAGTCCATTCGCATCTTACTTGCTTATGCTAATCACCATGATATCACCTTATACCAAATGGACATTAAAAGTGCTTTTCTAAATGGTGAGATAGAGGAGGAAGTTTACGTTAAACAACCTCTCGGCTTTGTCAATCCTAAGAAACCTGATCATGTCTACAAACTTCACAAAGCCCTTTATGGTCTTAAACAAGCTCCTAGAGCATGGTATAAATGCTTGACCAAGTTCCTTATTGAAAAAGGCTTTGAAATTGGGAAAATTGATTCCACACTTTTTACTAAAAGGGTTAATGGAGAATTATTTGTATGCCAAATTTATGTTGATGATATCATATTTGGATCAACTAACCCTCATTTTAGTTTGGAAAGCTAATGTCGGAGAAGATTGAGATGTCTATGATGAGTGAACTCAAATTCTTTCTTGGTTTGCAAATCAAGCAAACTAAGGAAGGTACCTTTGTCTCTCAAACGAAGTACACCAAGGACTTATTCAAGAAGTTCAATATGCAAGAATGCAAAGGTATGACTACACCCATGCCTACTAATGGACATCTTGATTTGACCAAAGATGGTGAACTAGTTGATCAAAAGGTTTATTGCTCTATGATTGGTTCATTGTTATATCTATGTGCATCACGTCCCGATATCATGCTAAGTGTGTGCATGTGTGCACGATATCAAGCTGCTCCTAAGGAATGTCATCTTAAGGCCATGAAAAGGATAGTGAGATACTTAATCCATACACCAAATTTTGGCATTTGGTATCCTAAGAGGTCTTCTTTCGATCTTGTTGGCTACTCCGACTCGGACTATGCCGGTGACAAGGTTGATAGAAAGTCCACTTCGGGTACTTGTCAATTTCTTGGTAGATCTCTTGTGTCTTGGTCTTCCAAGAAACAAAACTCGGTATCCTTATCCACCGCCGCAGCGGAATACATTGTCGCTGGTTCATGTTGTGCTCAATTACTTTGGATGACCCAAACTCTTAAAGATTATGGGATATATGTGAAACATGTTCCATTACTTTGTGACAATGAAAGTGCTATCAAGATTGCTCACAATCCCGTGCAACACTCTCGAACTAGCATATTGAAGTTCGTCATCATTTCATTCGAGATCACACTTGCTAAGGGTGACATTAATCTTAAGCATGTTCGCACCGACAAGCAATTAGCGGATATGTTCACTAAACCACTTGATGAGAAAGTGTTTTGTAGGTTAAGAGGTGAATTGAACATCATTGATGCTTCAAACTTGGAGTAGGAACTCCATTGGTTACATGCAAGACTTGAGCTTATGACTAATCCTTGATGTTTCTCTTATGATGATTATCTTATGTCCTGGATATATTTGCATCTTGAATGTTATCTAACCCTTGTAGGTACTTGGATGAATCTAAATCTATGAGACCGCAAATCACTCACATCTTGAGCAATCTCTACATCACCAAGTCTCTACACAAAGGTGGTTGAAGACAAGGAAGCACGAAACCATTCAAACATATCCTTTGACAAATTATATGGTGAGTTTCATGATTGTCATTTTGGATACACAAGTGCTCTTCCTTGCGAAAACTAACCCATGTAGGTAGATGAACTCAAATTCCAAATGGTGCTCCCAACTCTTGATGAGCTACATCAACCTTGAGCAACCCTCACAAGTTCAACTACATGATCACGATCAACACCACCACCCAAGGTATGTTAGTCCATCTTAGTGAAGCTTTACTCCAAGTCATGAGTCAAAGCAACTCGACAAGATGTGAATACATCAAGATGCTTAAACGAAAAATGGCAACCCCATTTTGCTCTTAAACGATGAGTATGACCTATGATCAAGTGATCTCACTTGACTCCTAAGTCAATATACTCTAACATAGGTGACTTTGTCGCCGACCATCTCTAGATGAAGTTTTCTTGTGTTCTTTTTTGTTCCCTTGCATTTGTCTCATGCATATTTGTTTCCCCTTTCAAAAAAACTTCATCTAGATTTCTTTTCTTTTCCTTTCTATTTGTTCTGCATTCCCTGCATCCCATTCATTGCAAATCTTTTAGTTAATTCCTTGCAAATCCTTGTGAGATCTTACTTGTCTAGTGAGCTAAGGTGACAAATGCTTTTCTCTGTGATGAACTCGGTCCCACCGTTTCTTGTTTTCGGTCTAACCGAAGTTTTTTGGTGCAACCGAAGCATCCAACTCGGTGCCACCGATTTCACTACAGGAAAAACATCTCGCCATTTATTCCTGCTTTACTCTTGATCCAGCTCCACTCAATGAATCTTGTTGTCGGTGTCAAAACCGGCGGATCTCGGGTTGGGGGTCCCGAACTGTGCGTGTAGGCGGATGGTAACAGGAGACAAGGGACATGATGTTTTTACCCAGGTTCGGGCCCTCTCGATGGAGGTAATACCCTACTCCTGCTTGATTAATATTGATGATATGGGTAGTACAAGAGTAGATCTACCACGAGATCAGAGAGGCTAAACCCTAGAAGCTAGCCTATGGTATGATTGTTGTTCGTCCTACGGACTAAAACCCTCCGGTTTATATAGACACCGGATAGGTTAGGGTTACACATAGTCGGTTACAATGGTAGGAGATCTACATATCCGTATCGCCAAGCTTGCCTTCCACGCCAAGGAAAGTCCCATCCGGACACGGGACGAAGTCTTCAATCTTGTATCTTCATAGTCTTGGAGTCCGGCCGTGATGATAGTTCGGCTATCCGGACACCCCCTAGTCCAGGACTCCCTCAGTAGCCCCTGAACCAGGCTTCAATGACGACGAGTCCGGCGCGCATATTGTCTTCGGCATTGCAAGGCGGGTTCCTCCTCCGAATACTTCATAGAAGGTTTTGAACACAAGGACAGTGTCCGGCTCTGCAAAACAAGTTCCACATACCACCGTAGAGAGAATAACTTTTGCACAGATCTGCTGACGTATTCCGCGGCGTGACATCACACCACGGCCAGGCCTTCACATGAATCGTTTTTTACTGTTCCACCTCAGCTTGTTTAGCGAGGCGGTTTCCTTGGCACGTCTTATCAAAGCATAGATCGTGCCCGCTTATTCCGGGATTCTCATCAATACGGACGTGGGTAACCCATCCGCGCCATTGATTACGGCGCTTGGGAGATAAGCGAGTTTTACCAGGCTGGTGGGGGACGCATAGCTCCGTCCGTCCATATAAGGGGATAAGGATCCACCTTTTCACCTACGCCTTCTTCCTCCTTTGCTCATCCATTTTTGCGCACTCGAGCTCCAGCGCCCAAGTCCGCACACCCCACCTCAACCTTCTCCAACTATGTCCGGAGCAGGAGGCAGGTGGATGGCCTCCTCCGTCACGGAGGGGCACATCACAAAGCTGCGGGAGGTCGGATACTTGTCCAGCAACATCGCGCACCGGCTGCCCGACGCGGGGCAGCTCATTCCAACCCCCAGGCCCCATGAGAGGGTGGTGTTTCTCCCCCACTTCCTCCGCGGACTAGGTTTTCCACTTCACCCATTTTGTCTGGGGGCTCATGTTCTACTACGGCCTGGACTTCCACGACCTGGCCCCGAATTTCATCCTCAACATCTCGGCGTTCATCATCGTGTGCGAGGCCTTCCTCTGCATCCAACTCCACTTCGGCTTATGGCTGAAGATATTCAATGTTAGGCCGAAGGTAGTGGGCGGCCGTCAAGCGGAGTGTGGAGGCACCATGGTTGGCAAGATGGCCAAAGTACTGTGGCTCGAGGGCTCCTTCGTGGAGACAATAAAGGGGTGGCAATCGGGATGGTTCTATATCACCGAGCCGCGCGACTCCAAATGGGCGGCGGCCCCCGAATTCAGATCTGGCTTCCCCACACGGCTCTCGTCATGGAAAGAGACGGGCCTAACGTGGGGGAATTCGGATGAGCTATCCGGACTCCAAACATGCGTCCGAAACCTGGTGGACAAGAATCTCAGGCTTGTCAACGTAATCCAGGTGATGCTCATCCGCCGGATTCTCCCATGCCAATAACGGGCCTTCAAATTGTGGGAGTTCGATCCGGCACAACACCCAACTCTGACAAGGATCTTCGACACTACGTACGAAGATGCATGGAAGGTGCTGTTCAAGGGCGCCGAGGCTCCCACATCCGCTACCGAAGATCGCGGATTCAGCTCGCAGCGTCAAGCCAGCGAGGTGAATTATTTTACCCTTTATGGGACTCTTTTTTTATAGTTTGACTCTATGCGGGATCTAAAATTCCCTAACCTTTAACAGGACTGGCTGAAGACATCCGGACAGGTTAACTGTGTTGGGGAACGTAGTAATTTCGAAAAATTTCCTATGCACACGCAAGATCATGGTGATCACATAGCAAGGAGAGGGGAGAGTATTGTCCACGTACCATCGTAGACCGTAAGTGGAAGCATTATGACAACGCGGTTGATGTAGTCGTACGTCTTCACGATCCGACCGATCCAAGCACCGAACGACGGCACCTCCGAGTTCAAAGACACGCTCAGCTCGATGACGATCCCGGACTCCGATCCAAAGAAAGTGTCGGGGATGAGTTCCAAGACGACGGCGTGGTGACGATGATGATGCTCTATCGGCGCAGGGCTTCGCCTAAACTCCGCGACGATATGACCGAGGTGGAATATGGTGGAGGGGGGCACCGCACACGGCTAAGAGATCCAAGGGATCAATTGTTGTATCTTTGGTGCTAGCCCTGCCCCTCTATTTATATGTTGAGCCCCGGGGTCGAAACTTGGAGCAAAAGCCTCTTCAAAGTCGGTTTTGCCCGAAAGGCAAGAGTCCCACTCGGACTCGGGACCAAACACCACAATCCTTGGCGTCGGCCCAGACGCCATGGGCCTCGGCGTCGGCCAGGGCGACGCCAGGTCTCTCGGCGTTTGGCCCCCTGGCCTCCGCAAAACTCCTTTTGCACCGACCTAAAGCCTCATGGGCTTGACCCCTTGGCCTAAACATATCATCCAATATATGAATCTTTACGTCTCGACCATTTCGAGACTCCTCGTCATGTCACCGATCTCATCCGGGACTCGAACTCCTTCGTACATCAAAACATGTAAACTCATAATATAAGCATCATCGAAACCTTAAGCGTGCGGACCCTACGGGTTCGACAACTATGTAGACATGACCGAGAACTATTCTTGGTCAATAACCAATAGCGGAACCTGGATGCCCATATTGGTTCCTACATATTCTACGAAGATCTTTATCGGTCAAACCGCATAACGACATACGTTGTTCCCTTTGTCATCGGTATGTTACTTGCCCGAGATTCGATCGTCGGTATCCAATACCTAGTTCAATCTCGTTACCGGCAAGTCTCTTTACTCGTTCCGTAATACATCATCTCGCAACTAACTTATTAGTTGCAATGCTTGCAAGGCTTATATGATGTGTATTACCGAGAAGGCCCAGAGATACCTCTCCGACAATCGGATGACAAAACCTAATCTCAAATACGCCAACCCAACATGTACCTTTGGAGACACCTGTAGTACTCCTTTATAATCACCCGATAACGTTGTGACGTTTGGTAGTACCAAAGTGTTCCTCCGTAAACGGAGTTGCATAATCTCATAGTTACAGGAACATGTATAAGTCATGAAGAAAGCAATAGCAATATACTAAACGATCAAGTGCTAAGCTAACGGAATGGGTCATGTCAATCACATCATTCTCCTAATGATGTGATCCCATTAATCAAATAACAAAACATGTCTATGGTTAGGAAACATAACCATCTTTGATTAATGAGCTAGTCAAGTAGAGGCATACTAGTGACTATATGTTTGTCTATGTATTCACACATGTATCATGTTTCCGGTTAATACAATTCTAGCATGAATAATAAACATTTATCATGAAATAAGGAAATAAATAATAACTTTATTATTGCCTCTAGGGCATATTTCCTTCAGTCTCCCACTTGCACTAGAGTCAATAATCTAGTTCACATCATCATGTGATTCAACATTAATATTCACATATGTATGTGATTAACACCCATAGTTCACATCGTCATGTGACCAACACCCAAAGGGTTTACTAGAGTCAATAATCTAGTTCACATTGCTATGTGATTAACACCCAAAGAGTACTAAGGTATGATCATGTTTTGCTCGTGAGAGAAGCTTAGTCAACGGGTCTGCATCACATTCGTGAGCCGTATGTATTTTGCAAATATTCTATGTCTACAATGCTCTGCACGGAGCTACTCTAGCTAATTGCTCCCACTTTCAATATGTATCCAGATTGAGACTTAGAGTCATCTGGATCAGTGTAAAAAGCTTGCATCGATGTAACTCTTTACGATGGGCTCTTTTATCACCTCCATAATCGAGAAATATTTCCTTAGTCCTCACTAAGGATGTTCTTGACCAATGTCCAGTGATCTACTCCTAGATCACTATTGTACTCCCTTGCCAAATTCAGAGCAAGGTATACAATAGGTCTGGTACATAGCATAGCATACTTTATAGAACCTATGACTGAGGCATAGGAAATGACTTTCATTCTCTTTTCTATTTTATGCCGTGGTCGGGATTTGAGTCTTACTCAATTTCACACCTTTGCAACAGGCAAGAACTTTTCTTTGACTGTTCTATTTTGAACTACTTCAAAATCTTGACAAGGTATGTACTTATTGAAAAAACTTATCAAGCGTCTTGATCTATCTCAATAGATCTTGATGCTCAATATGTAAGTAGCTTCACTGAGATCTTTCTTTTAAAGAACTCCTTTCAAATACTCATTTATGCTTTCCGTAAAATTCTACATCATTTCGATCAACAATATGTTACTCACATATATTTATCAGAAAGGCGGTAGTGCTCCCACTCACTTTATTGTAAATACAGGCTCACCGCAAGTCTGTATAAAACTATATGCTTTGATCAACTTATCAAAGCGTATATACCAACTCTGAGATGCTTGCACCAGTCCATAGATGGATCGCTGGAGCTTACACATTTTGTTAGCACCTTTAGGATTGACAAAACCTTCTGGTTGCATCATATACAACTCTTCTTTAATAAATCCATTAAGGAATGCAATTTTGACATCCATTTGCCAGATTTCATAAAATGTGGCAATTGCTAACATGATTCGGACAGACTTAAGCATCGCTACAGTTGAGAAAATCTCATTGTAGTCAACACCTTGAACTTGTCGAAAACCTTTTTGTGACAAGTCGAGCTTTGTAGATAGTAACACTACTATCAGTGTCCGTCTTCCTCTTGAAGATCCATTTATTTAACATGGCTTGCTGATCATCGAGCAAGTCAATCAAAGTCCATACTTTTTCTCATACATGGATCCTATCTCAGATTTCATGGCCTCAAGCCATTTCGCGGAATCTGGGCTCATCATCTCTTCCTCATAGTTCGTAGGTTCATCATGGTCTAGTAACATGACTTCCAGAACATGATTACCGTACCACTCGTGCGGATCTTACTCGGAAGACCTCGAGGTTTGGTAGCAACTTGATCTGAAGTTTCATGATCATCATCATTAACTTCCTCACTAATTGGTGTAGGAATCACTGGAACTGATTTCTGTGATGAACTACTTTCCAATAAGGGAGAAGGTACAATTACCTCATAAAGTTCTACTTTCCTCCCACTCACTTCTTTCGAGAGAAACTCCTTCTCTAGAAAGGATCCATTTTAGCAACGAATAACTTGCCTTCGGATCTGTGATAGAAGGTGTACCCAATAGTATCCTTTAGGTATTCTATGAAGACGCACTTCTCCGATTTGGGTTCGAGCTTATCAGGTTTGAAAAACTTTTCCATATAAGCATCGCAACTCCAAGCTTTAAGAAACGACAGCTTAGGTTTACTGCTAAACCATAGTTCATACGGTGTCGTCTCAACGGATTTAGATGGTGCCCTATTAAACGTGAATGCAGCTGTCTCTAATGCATAACCCCAAAACGATAGTGGTAAACCGATAAGAGACATCATAGATCGCACCATATCTAGTAAAGTACGATTACGACGTTTGGACACACCATTACATTGTGGTGTTCCAGGTGGCGTGAGTTGCGAAACTATTTCACATTGTTTCAAATGAAGATCAAACTCGTAACTCAAATATTCGTCTCCACAATCAGATCATAGAAACTTTATTTTCTTGTTACGATGATTTTTCAACTTCACTCTGAAATTCTTTGAACTTTTCAACTATTTCAGACTTATGTTTCATCAAGTAGATATACTCATATCTGCTCAAATCATCTGTGAATGTCAGAAAATAACGATACACGCCGCGAGCCTTAACACTCATCGGGTCGCATACATCGGTATGTATTATTTCCAATAATTCAGCAGCTCGTTCCATTGTTCCGGAGAACGGAGTTTTAGTCATCTTGCCCAAAAGGCACGGTTTGCAAGCATCAAATGATTCATAACCAAGTGATTCCAAAAATCCATCATTATGGAGTTTCTTCATGCGCTTTACACCGATATGATCCAAATGGCAGTGCCACAAATAAGTTGCACTATCATTATTAACTTTGCATCTTTTGGCATCAATATTATGAATATGTATATCACTACGATCGATATCCAACAAACTATTTTCATTGGGTGTATGACCATCGAAGGTTTTATTCATGTAAACAGAACAACAATTATTCTTTGACTTTAATGAATAACCGTATCGCAATAAACATGATCAAATCATATTCATGCTCAACGCAAACGCCAAATAACATTTATTTAGGTTTAACACTAATCCCGAAAGTATAGGGAGTGTGCGATGATGATCATATCAATCTTGGAACTACTTCCAACACTCATCGTCACTTCCCCTTCAACTAGTTTCTGTTTATACGTAACTCTGTTTGAGTTACTAATCTTAGCAACCGAACAAGTATCAAATACTCGGGCTACTATAAACACTAGTAAGGTACACATCAATAACCTGTATATCAAATATACCCTTGTTCACTTTGCCATCCTTCTTATCCACCAAATATTCAGGGTATTTCCGCTTCCAAGGACCATTTCCTTTGCGAGTGTAAGCACTCGGTTTCAGGCTTTGGTTTAGCTTTGGGCTTCTTCGTGGGAGTGACAACTTGCTTGTCATTCTACTTGAAGTTCCCTTTCTTTCCCTTTGCCCTTTTCTTGAAACTAGTGATCTTGTCAACCATCAACACTTGCTGCTCTTTCTTGATTTTTACCTTCGTCGATTTCAACATCACGAAGAGCTCGGGAATCTTTTTCGTCATCCCTTGCATACTATAGTTCATCACGAAGTTCTAGTAACTTAGTGATGGTGACTAGAGAATTCTGTCAATCACTATCTTATCTGGAAGATTAACTCCCACTTGATTCAAGCGATTGAAGTACCTAGACAATCTGAGCACATGCTCACTAGTTGAGCGATTCTCCTCCATCTTTTAGCTATAGAACTTGTTGGAGACTTCATATCTCTCAACTCGGGTATTTGCTTGAAATATTAACTTCAATTCCTGGAACATCTCATATGGTCCATGACGTTCAAAACGTCTTTGAAGTTCCGATTCTAAGCCGTTAAGCATGGTGCACTAAACTATCAAGTAGTCATCATATTGAGCTAGCCAAACGTTCATAACGCCCTCAGATCCGCTCCTGCAATAGGTCATCACCTAGCGGTGCATCAAGGACATAATTCTTACAGGCAGCAATGAGGATAAACCTCGGATCACGGATCCAATCCGCATCATTGCTACTAACATCTTTCAACACAGTTTTCTCTAGGAACATATTAAAATAAACATATGAAAACAACAAACATAGGGAAGCAACAACGCGAGCTATTGATCTACAACATAATTTGCAAAATACTACCAGGACTAAGTTCATGATAAATTTAAGTTCAATTAATCATATTACTTAAGAACTCCCACTTAGATAGACATCTCTCTAATCTTCTAAGTGATCACGTGATCCATATCAACTGAACCATGTCCTATCATCACGTGAGATGGAGTAGTTTCAATGGTGAACATCACTATGTTGATCATATCTACTATATGATTCACGCTCGACCTTTCGGTCTCCGTGTTCCGAGGCCATATCTGCATATGCTAGGCTCGTCAAGTTTAACCTGAGTATTCTGCGTGTGCAAAACTGGCTTGCACCCGTTGTAGATGGACGTATAGCTTATCACACCCGATCATCACGTGGTGTCTGGGCACGACGAACTTTGGCAACGGTGCATACTCAGGGAGAACACGTCTTGATAATTTTTAGTGAGAGATCATCTTAAAATGCTACCGTCAATCAAAGCAAGATAAGATGCATAAAGGATAAACATCACATGCAATCAATATAAGTGATATGATATGGCCATCATCATCTTGTGCTTGTGATCTCCATCTCCGAAGCAATCGTCGTGATCACCATCGCCACCGGTAGCGACACCTTGATCTCCATCGTAGCATCGTTGTCGTCTCGCCAACTATTGCTTCTCGACTATCGCTACCGCTTAGTGATAAAGTAAAGCAATTACATGGCTTTGCATTTCATACAATAAGCGACAACCATATGGCTCCTGCGATTGCCGATAACTCGGTTACAAAACATGATCATCTCATACAATAAAATATAGCATCACGCATTGACCATATCACATCACAACATGCCCTGCAAAAACAAGTTAGGCGTCCTCTACTTTGTTGTTGCAAGTTTTACGTGGCTGCTACGGGCTGAGCAAGAACCGTTCTTACCTACGTATCAAAACCACAACGATAGTTTGTCAAGTTGGTGCTGTTTTAACCTTCGCAAGGACCGGTAGCCACACTCGGTTCAACTAAAGTGAGAGAGCAGACACCCGCCACCACCTTTAAGCAACGAGTGCTCGCATAGCGGTGAAACCAGTCTCGCGTAAGCGTATCGTAATGTCGGTCCGGGCGCTTCATCTCACAATACCGCCGAACCAAAGTATGACATGCTGGTAAGCGGTATGACTTGTATCGTCCACAACTCACTTGTGTTCTACTCGTGCATATAACATCAACGCATAAAACCAGGCTCGGATGCCCTTTGTTGGGGAACGTAGTAATTTGAAAAATTTCCTATGCACACGCAAGATCATGGTGATGGCATAGCAAGGAGAGTGGAGAGTATTGTCCACGTACCCTCGTGAACCGTGGCGGAAGCATTATGACAACGCGGTTGATGTAGTCATCGTCTTCACGATCCGACCGATCCAAGCACCGAGCGTCGACACCTCCGAGTTCAGCACACGTTCAGCTCGATGGCGATCCCGGACTCGATCCAGCGATGTCGGGGATGAGTTCCGTCGACCTGACGGCGTGGTGGCGATGATGATGCTCTACGGCGCGGGCTTCGCCTAAACTCCGCCGCGATATGACCGAGGTGGAATATGGTGGAGGGGCACCGCACACGGCTAAGAGATCCAAGGGATCAATTGTTGTATCTTTGGTGCTAGCCCTGCCCCTCTATTTATATGTTGAGCCCCGAGGTCGAAACTTGGAGCAAAAGCCTCTTCAAAGTCGGTTTTGCCCGAAAGGCAAGAGTCCCACTCGGACTCCGTGACCAAACGCCACAATCCTTGGCGTCGGCCCAGGCCGACGCCGAGGTCTCCGGCGTTGGCTCCTCGCCTCCGCAAAACTCCTTTTGCACCGACCTAAAGCCTCGAGGGCTTGACCCTTGGCCTAAACATATCATCCAATATATGAATCTTTACGTCTCGACCATTTCGAGACTCCTCGTCATGTCCCCGATCTCATCCGGACTCGAACTCCTTCGGTACATCAAAACATGTAAACTCATAATATAAGCATCCTTTGAAACCTTAAGCGTGCGGACCCTACGGGTTCGAGAACTATGTAGACATGACCGAGAACTATTCTTGGTCAATAACCAATAGCGGAACCTGGATGCCCATATTGGTTCCTACATATTCTACGAAGATCTTTATCGGTCAAACCGCATAACGACATATGTTGTTCCCTTTGTCATCGGTATGTTACTTGCCCGAGATTCGATCGTCGGTATCCAATACCTAGTTCAATCTCGTTACCGGCAAGTCTCTTTACTCGTTCCGTAATACATCATCTACAACTAACTTATTAGTTGCGATTGCTTGCAAGGCTTATATGATGTGTATTACGAGAAGGCCAGAGATACCTCTCCGACAATCGGAGTGACAAAACCTAATCTCGAAATCGCCAACCCAACATGTACCTTTGGAGACACCTGTAGTACTCCTTTATAATCACCCGATTCGTTGTGACGTTTGGTAGTACCAAAGTGTTCCTCCGTAAACAGGAGTTGCATAATCTCATAGTTACAGGAACATGTATAAGTCATGAAGAAAGCAATAGCAATATACTAAGCGATCAAGTGCTAAGCTAACGAGAATGGGTCATGTCAATCACATCATTCTCCTAATGATGTGATCCCATTAATCAAATAACAACACATGTCTATGGTTAGGAAACATAACCATCTTTGATTAATGAGCTAGTCAAGTAGAGGCATACTAGTGACTATATGTTTGTCTATGTATTCACACATGTATCATGTTTCCGGTTAATACAATTCTAGCATGAATAATAAACATTTATCATGAAATAAGGAAATAAATAATAACTTTATTATTGCCTCTAGGGCATATTTCCTTCAAACTGTCCGGCTCCTTTGCCAGAAGACCCAGCGGACGCCCTATTGACGGGGCTGCTGGCTCTGGTACCTCATGTGGTGCCGGAGAAGAAGGCCAAGAAGGAGGCAACGGGAACTCGAAGGAGCTCCCGACGCCTGGTGCTGTTAGATTCTGAAGCAGAATCTTCTCCTGAGAACGAGGAGGAGGAAAAAGAAGCCTCTCCCCGGCGGGGGAGAGAGCAAAGGAAGGCCGCCCCAACTGGGGAGGCCGGAGGGTCCAAGAAGGGAAGAACCCTTCCTCCGGACTTCTCCACCAACGTCGACAACGACGAGGAGGATTGGCCGACAAGGGCCAAGCCCCTGGCGAGATTGTAAGTGTCCTGATACCCATGGCTTTTTTATTGCATAGTGTTCTCTAATGCCGAACAATCATGCAGCCCGCCCAAGTTCGAGTTCGCCTCTTCGTCGAGCGGGTCCTTGAGTTCGTCGGAAATGGAGAGTACTTCACTTCCGGCCGCCTCATCGCCTCACGCTGCGGACGACGCCGAGGTGGTGCCCCAAGGGGGGCCTGGTCAAGAGGAGGTGGCGCAGAGGCGCCAGCGAGGCAACCTCCGGACTCGAGCGCGTGGGGCGAGACCCCAGGCTCTAAGCCCGACCCTCGTCCGGACTCCATGCCGGAACCTTCAGCGGTTCCGGAGTCCGGCAAGCGGTCCCTTCGTAAGAAGGGTAAGACGCCGGTGTCTTCCGTCCAACCGGAGGCACGGATTGCTTCGAGGCGCTTAACAGCGCCTCCATCAGGAAGGAGCACCGCCTTTATTATGAGTGTGGTGATCCAAAAGTTCAGTCCGCCAAGAGCGGGCTGATGAAGCTCGTATACCAGCCTTCTAACAGGGCTTTGAGGTAAGTTTAGAATATGTAAAAATATTACCGCATAGACAGTAGCCCCTGATGCTTAGTTCGGTGTTCGGAAAGAAAAGCCGGACTGAAGATCTAAAAATATATACGTAGGAGTCTAACATAAGTGTGTCAATATGGGAATGCAGGCTGCGCTGCTGACCTCTGCCGCAGTGACTGCAGAGGTTAATGCATTGAAGCAGAGCCTCGAGCGGTCCGAGAACGAGCTCGGCCTTGCCAAGAAGCAGCTCGAGGACAAGGAAGGTAAGTAATACCTTATTAAAGAAATACCTTATAGAAAGGTTTCGGTTGCGAAAAATAACAGGAATAACATGGGTACCGCAGGGCCACGAGCAGGTGGTGACCACAGGAGGCGGTGTCCGTGGCGAAAGCAAAGCGGCCATGGGCGCACCGAGCGAGAGAAGGGGGGGCGAGCTGGCGGAGGTGCGGCAAGAGCTCAGGCTCTCGTGAAAAAACACGAGGGTTTGGGCGTGACTCAAGACCCGAGAGTCGAGCTTGCCTCGGCTCTTGAGAGTGCCAAAGCTGCTAAGGCCGAGGCCCAAAAAGCCCTCAAGAAATTGAATCATTAAAGAAGATAGCGGCGGGTAAGGCATTCTTTATGCAAAGCAAGCATGTGAAAGTGAATTACCTATTACTTACCCGGTTCGAGCTCTCCAGGAGCATTCGCAGATCTGCACCATAGTGTGTCCGATCTTGCCGCATTCTACCGCGCCAAGGAGGGAGCTCGGCGGAAAAGGTGTTCGGTCTCAAGTATGTTGAGGCGGACATCCGGTGCCCCTAAGCGACCAGTGAAGCATCTGGTCGAGCTCCACAAGGTCGCCGAACAGGCCATGAGGGGCCTCATAGTTCAGCTGTGGCCATTGGAAGCCATGCCTGGGAGCTACTTTGGGCCGGTGCGGCGGCTGGTGGACGCCTGTCCACGGGTTGAAGTTATCAAGCGCTCCGTCTACATTGAAGGTGCCCGTCGGGCCCTTGCCCGTGCTAAAGTGCACTGGGGCAAGCTGGATGCGGAGAAGCTTGTGACAGACGGGCCACCGAAGGGAAAGGAGCATCGCACGCCCGAAATGTACTATGAGGGCCTCCTGAAGGGTGCCCGCCGAATAGCGGATGAGTGCTCCAAAGATGTGATTTTTCAATAGACTCGCATTTGTTATCACATGCGCTGAAAACTTGTTCATATCGCTAAGCAACGCTTGTTAATTTAAAATATTACCTTCGTGTGGCCGTTTATCAAATTTGAGAGATGGCAAGTCGTTGGCTTCAGCCCCCATGCCACGAGTCTTTGGGGTGTTCGGGATAAACTTGAGCACTCTTGTTCCCATTCTTGGGTCCATCTAGGGAGGCGCTCAATGCAACGAACAAGGCAACCTGACTTATAATGCTTGAACATTCTCACTTAGCCATAGAATTCTATAATTTTAAATTTAGTGAAGCCCCTAGTATTCGGAAGACCGAGTTCGGGGCGCTATCCACGCCTTTGGCGGATAATTCGGTTCCTCGCTCTAAGCGGCATAAGTCTTTAGGGACCTGAAAAAACCTCTCGAACAGCGACCGGCTCTCGCCCTATCATGACGGCCAGTTTTAGCTTTCTCCACTGAGGTGCTCAACCCAGCTCAACTGGGGCACAATCGCAGTGGTTCTCCCGGTGCTACCTTAGCCGATATAACGAGCGTAAGGTACCAAAACACGGGGCCGGCAAACCCAACTATTGACCCAAGACATGATTCGAGCCGATGCATATAATGCTATAAGTTCGGGTGTCGCACTTGTGAAAGTGTTCGGACTTATCACACCATAATTTTGGGGTACTTAAGCCCACGGTGTATTGGCCGTACCAAAGTGTACGGTGCAACATGTCATAAGTGAACATATATATAGATAAAGAAAGGAGTGCAATAATAGGCAAAAGCTGTGTATTGTTTATTCAAAAGGTACTGCAATGAAAGCGAGCGATACAAATAGTGCGATAAGCAAGGGATGGGACTATCTAACATGTCCCCCTCCAGGAGTAAGCTGCGGGATGGTATGTAAAACAGGTATAATGCTCGTAATAGAGACCACCGAACACTCGACTAGCTTTACGCTTCCTGGCTGTTGCATCGTGAGTTCGGCGATTCTAGTGCCGACAGGACTTCAAAAACGGAGTCCCGAAAGTAAGAAAAAGAAGAAAAAAGAAAAGGAAAAAGAATGACACAATCGGGGCGCTCAGTGCGGTTGAGCCGCATTGCAGGCGTGCCGTGGTCGTGCCCTCCTTATGCCCATGGTATCTCCAGGCGTAGTTATGTACGCGTAATCTTGGCTTCGCAATTTCGCGAGGGCTGGGGTTGGGGCGGATTACTCTGCGTGCTTGAATCGTGCCAGCGGTCTTGTTGTAGGTTACTACGGGCGCTGCTTGATGGTGTCCGGACGCTTAGTGGCGGACTCGAGAATTGCTGTGAGAGGCTGCTTTGCACCTCCGCGCGAGGGCCGTGTGCTCCTCCGTTCGGAGAGGCGTTGGTGTTTCCATTGACCATGATTACTCCTCGAGGGCCTGGCATCTTGAGCTTGAGGTATCGTGAGTGCGGCACGCATTGAACTTTACAATGCGGTTCGTCCAAGCGATCGCGTGATAGCCGCTGCGAGCGGGACTATGTCGAAGATTAACTCTTAACCGTAAGTTATCCGGGATCAAAGACCACTTGAGTGTGACTGAGCCTGTACAATTGGCCTCTACACCCGGTATGACGCCTTTGAAGGTCGTCTTTGTAGGTTTAATCCTTGAGGGATCTATGCCCATTTTGCACACTGTATCCTGATAAAGCAGGTTCAGGCTGCTACCGCCGTCCATCAGGACTCTGGTGAGGTGAAATCCGTCAATAATTGGGTCAAGAACCAATGCGGCAAAACTGCCATGACGAATGCTAGCGGGGTGGTCCCTTCGATCGAAGGTGATCGGGCAGGAAGACCATGGGTTGAACTTTGGGGCGACTGGCTCCATCGCATATACGTCCCTTAGTGCACGCTTCCGCTCCCTTTTGGGTATGTGGGTTGCGTATATCATGTTCACCGTCCGCAGTTGTGTGGGAAAGCCCTTCTGTCCTCTATTGTTCGGCGGCCGGGGCTCTTCCTCGTCATCGCTATGCAGCCCCTTGTCATTGAGTTCGGCACTTAACTTGCCTGCTTTCTTGAACACCCAACAATCCCTCTTGGTGTGGTTGGCTGGTTTTTCGGGGGTGCCATGTATCTGGCACAAGCGATCGAGTATTCGGTCCAAGTTGGACGGGCCCTGAGTATTTCTTTTGAATGGCTTTTTCAGCTGACCGGGTTTAGAGCCTCTGAATCCGGCATTGATTGCCGTATCTTCAGCATTATCACCGTTAATGCGGCGCTTGTTCTTGTTGCGACGTGACCTGCCATTTCTGTCCTTGGTATCCGAACTATCAGGGTGTTTGGCCAAGTTGTTGCTTCGAGCTAGCCAGCTGTCCTCTCCCGCGCAAAAGCGGGTCATGAGTGTTGTGAGGGCTGCCATGGATTTCGGCTTTTCCTGTCCTAGGTGCCGGGCAAGCCACTCGTCGCTGATGTTATGTTTGAAGGCTGCAAGGGCCTCTGCGTCCGGATAGTCAATGGTTTGATTTTTCTTTGTTAGGAACCGTGTCCAGAATTGTCTGCCCGATTCTTCTGGCTGCTGAATTATATGGCTAAGGTCATCGGCGTATGGTGGTCGCACATATGTGCCCTGGAAGTTATCAAGGAATGCGGCTTCCAGGTCCTCCCAACAACCAATTGACTCTGCTGGCAAGCTGTTGAGCCAATGTCGAGCTGGTCCTTTAAGCTTGAGTGGGAGGTATTTGATGGCATGTAGATCATCACCGCGGGCCATGTGGATATGGAGGAGATAGTCCTCGATCCAGACCGCAGGATCTGTGGTACCATCGTATGATTCGATGTTTATGGGTTTGAAACCCTCAGGGATTTGATGATCCATTACTTCATCTATGAAGCACAGTGGGTGTGCGGCGCCCTTGTATTGGGCTATATCACGACGTAGCTCATATGAGCTTTGTCTCTTCGTGTTCGGCCCGGCGGGTTTCTTTGTATCCGGCGTGGCGGTTATCATCACGTGTCGTGGGCGCCCACTCGATCCGTGAGATCGATCTTGTATGTTTTGCCTTATCCTCCAATATATCTACGTCAAGTCCGACGTTTTCCGTGTCTTGGTATTTTTGAGCGGCGTCGGGGTGTGGCTTGAGCGGAGGGCCGAGAGGCTTCTGCGCCATGCCACAGGGTGGCGTCTGCCATGTCGTCTTGTTGGTGACTTGGGTGCTTCCTCCTCCGATCGAGGCAACGGCCTGCATTTGGGGTAGCTTTTGGAGGGCGTTCGAGTTCATACTCTTGGCTGCAAGGACTTGATCCATCGATCAGCTAGCAGGTCTTGGTCAGCTCTAAGTTGTTGCTGCTTTTTCTTGAGGCTGCTTGCCGTGGCCATAAGCCTGCGTTTGAAACGCTCCTGTTGGCGGGATCCTCGAGGCCACGCAATTAAGTCGTCGTCGAGGCTTGCCTCATCTTCGGAGGGAGGCGCATAATTATCGTCCTCTACCTCTCTTTACTGCCGCCTTGTCGTATGCGGACTTGCTTCTCCCTCCTCTGTCTTGCCGAGTCCTGCTTTGGAGGGGTTGTCTTCGGCATTGTCCGGGTGTTATTGTCTCCGTGCGGAATCACCGTTTTCTTGTGGCGGGATTTAGAAGCGGCGCCAATCGACGTCGGCGTTTGGGTTGTTTCTTGGAGGGTCATCCTCCGCCGTTCCATCGCCATTCCGTCTTTTGGGATGTCCACCATGTATATGTCGTGATGAGGTGGCCTTCCAAAGCCTCGTAGGCGCTGGGTCTTGGTCGTCTCCGGCATCGTCGTCCATACCGTCGATGTCTTGAGTCGTCGGTCGAGCATGTCGGTTAAATCGTCGACAGTGGCTACAAAGTGGGTGGTGGGTGGGTGTTGAATTTTTCGTCGTCCGCATCCCAACTGAGGGAGTTCCGGACTAGGGGGTGTCCGGATAGCCGAACTATCATTATCGGCCGGACTCCAAGACTATGAAGATACAAGATTGAAGACTTCGTCCCGTGTCCGGATGGTACTTTCCTTGGCGTGGAAGGCAAGCTTGGCGATACGGATATGTAGATCTCCTACCATTGTAACCGACTCTGTGTAACCCTAACCCTATCCGGTGTCTATATAAACCGAAGGGTTTTAGTCCGTAGGACGAACAACAATCATACCATAGGCTAGCTTCTAGGGTTTAGCCTCTTTGATCTCGTGGTAGATCCACTCTCGTAACACATATCATCAATATTAATCTAGCGGGGCGTGGGGTTTTACCTCCATCAAGAGGGCCCGAACACAGGTAAAACATTGTGTCCCTTGTCTCCTGTTACCATCCGCCTAGACGCACGATTCGGGACCCCTACCGAGATCCGCTGGTTTTGACACCGACATTGGTGCTTTCATTGAGAGTTCCTCTATGCCGTCGCCGTCAGGTAGGATGCCTCATCTCGTCTTTAGAGA
Organism: Aegilops longissima; assembly: GCA_021605205.1. Taxonomy (NCBI): domain Eukaryota; kingdom Viridiplantae; phylum Streptophyta; class Magnoliopsida; order Poales; family Poaceae; genus Aegilops; species Aegilops longissima. The sequence continues at coordinate 523,389,879 of CM038679.1, forward strand.
CGATACTATCGCCAAAGGAGCCTTGGCCGTTGGCCAGACTCTTCGGCTAGGTGGTTTTCTTATGACCGCCAGTCCGGCCACCGCGCCGACGATGACCTCTCGAGTCATCGAAACCAATCTCCAGGTTAGTTCAGAACTTGCCGAACAGTTAGATCCGATCGAACTCTCCTCCATAAACGAGCTCTTGGATCGCATGGCTGCCCTGGGAGTCGCCACAGACTACGACCGGATCGGGCCTAAAACCGATCTGAGAGAGATCAACTCTCCCCAGGCTACCCATCATGTTGCTGTGATAGAGCAGCAATGCGGCGACTCTTCTTGTATCTTAAAGACTAGTTGCGTCCGGATTCCCGATCCCTCCATGCCGGATTCTCGTAGAGGGACGGACGTCGACCAAGCCCTGAACTTAAAGTCAGGCGGCGGGTTGGACTCATTGGATAACACTCAAAAATCCAAACTTCCAAGTTCGAAAACTTCTCAGCCCTTGAATCCTGAATTGGACAGGGTTCCGGACCTAGTTCCACCTGCCCACCCAAACATTAGCGATCTCTCTCGAATTCGGCAAGAGCCCGCTAAAACAGTACATCATTACTGGGCCAGATTCCTCCTGGTTAAGAACAGGATAAAGGACTGCCGAGAGGAGGACGCAATCCCAATTTTATGCAATAATTGCACGGACAAGGGAATCCTAAACGCCATAAGTCGTCGCGAAATTACACGCTTTACTGACTTGGCAACCACAGTACAGAAGTACTGTGCGATGGAGAGTGCCTGGAAAACCGAAAGTAAATTTTGGGATAATCCGGCCCTAAATACATCCCTAGTCCGGAACAAAAGGGTGCATCATTATCAAGCACCCGGATTGAATACCAAAAAACCAAAACCCCTAAAGTGCGGAACCGTCTTTCGAGGGTTGGCTCAACGGACCTGCAAAATCCACAAGACGGAGGCGCCACTCCAACACACAACCTTGGCGTGTTGGATACTACGGCAGTGGCCAAAAGTGGCGTAGGCTTTTTAGCCCCGCAACCAACCCAGCGATACCGATGCGGTATTAACAGTCTTGAGACTTTCGCATCAAATAACATGCGAAACGAACAATCCGCAGCCTCGCCAAGTCTACCAAGTAGCAAAAACAAATCCATGGAGCGACACGGCTATCACCTTCAACGCCAGCGACGAACCTAAATTCGAACAGCTAGAGCACCAGCCGCATTGGTCCTCGGTCCGATAGTGGGCGGTTTTCGTCTTACTAAGGTACTCATGGATGGCGCCAGGTGATTAAACCTCATCTATGAAACCCTTCAAAAATGGAAATTGACTGGAGCCGCATTGAGCGAAGCAGCACAACCTTGGAGGATAATCCCTAGTCGAGAAATGCGCTGCGCAGGAAAAATCACACTAGATGTAGTGTTGGCTCACCGGACAATTACAGGTCCGAGGAGGTCACGTTTCAAGTGGCCCCATTCGGCAGCGGATATCACGCTTTGTTAGGGCGAGAGGCGTTCACAATCTTCAAGCTATACCCCACTACGGGTACATGAAGCTCAAAATGCCCGGACCCAATGGGATAATCACTCTCGCCGATGATCCGAATCGGCACTCCAGCGCTGAAAATAAGACAGCCATGACCGGCCCTAGAGGCATTGTCCAAAGCCCTAGCGGCAGAGGAACTAACTACGCTGCGCTCCACGGTGGATAGGGACGATGTGATACTCGATAAGAGGTCCAAATCCACCTCTTTTAAACCAGCAGACGAGATAGTCAAATTTCAGGTCCATCCAACGGACCCCACAAAGACGGCCTCCATTGGGGCACAATTAAGTCCTGATGTCGAGGCCGCACTACGAGAATTCCTTCGGAAAATTGGGACATTTTGCCCGGCATCCTTCGAGACATGCCAGAGTCCCACGCAGTCGGCGAGCACTGCCTAAATATCCTAAAAGGATTCAAGCCAGTCAAACAAGCTCTTCGGCGATTTTCCGAGCCCAAAAGACAGGCAATGGGAGAAGAGCTAGCCAAACTCTTAGAAGCCGGATTCATCAGAGATATAAAGCATCCGGACTGGCTAGCCAATCTAGTAATGGTACCAAAAAAGGACAAATCCTGGCGCCTCTGCGTCGATTTTAAAGACCTTAACAAGGCCTGTCCAAAGGACCCTTTCCCCCTCCCTCGCATCGACCAAATCATCGATGCTACCGCAGGGCACGATTCATTGTGCTTCCTCGACGCATACTCCGGAAACCATCAAATCAAGATGGCGGAGAAAGACCAGGCCGCAACGGCATTCATTACTCCATATGGGCCATTCTGCTTCAACACAATGCCCTTCGGACTCAAAAACGCCGGCGCAACATATCAGCGCATGATTCAAACATGTCTGGCTACCCAGATAGGCAAAACAGTAGAGGCATACGTAAACGATGTGGTCGTCAAGACCAAACACGTCGGAACTCTAGTAGAAGACTTGAGGTGACATTCGACAACCTCCGAGCATATGACATTAAGCTCAATCCGGAAAATCGTCTTGACATACCAGCCGAAAGCTCTTGGGCTTCATCGTATCCGGTCGAGGAATTGAAGCAAACCGGCCAAAATCCGAGCTCTGTCACAATTGGATATTCCAAAAGACCTCAAGCAGATACAAAAACTAACCGGATGCGTGGCGGCCTTAAGTCGCTTCATCTCCGTTTGGGAGAAAAGGCTCGCCCTCTACCGCCTCCTCCGCAAGCACGAACATTTCGAATGGACGGATGCTGCCACAGCCGGACTCGAAGAAATAAAGGCCATACTGGCAACAAATCCGGTCCTGGCCGCGCCCAACCTGGGCGAGCCTATGTTATTATATATCGCAGCAACACATCAAGTTGTTAGCGCGGTACTCGTCGTTGAACGAGAAACAGAAGGGCAAAAATTCCCTCTTCAAAAACCAGTGTACTACGTATCCACTGTTCTAACTCCATGCAAATCCCGGTACCCACATTATCAAAAGATAGCGTATGCGGTGTTCATGGCATCCCGGAAGCTGCGTCACTACTTTCAAGAGTGTTCAATAACGGTGGCCTCCGAAGTACCTGTCAACGATATTATAAACAATCGCGACGCAACGGGCATGATTGCAAAATGGGCTATCGAGCTCTTACCATTTGACATAACCTACAAACCACGGTGAGCTATAAAGTCGCAGGTTCTGGCGGACTTCATAGCCGAATGGACCGAAGCTGAACTCCCTAAAGAGTACGGCGCGTACTCCAACTGGATCATGCATTTCGACGAATCCAAAATGTTGGCTGGCTTGGGGGCTGGCGTCGTCCTGACGTCCCCAATGGGAGACACAATCCAATACATACTTCAAATAATGTACATGGACTCCAACAACGCAGCCGAATACGAGGCCCTTCTACATGGCCTCCGGATGGCAATCTCCATGGGCATTCAACGCCTAGAGGTGCGCGGGGATTCAAAGCTCGCAATATCCCAAGTAAATGGAGACTTGACGCCAAAGATCCAAAATGGCAGCTTACATAGCGCCGTCTTAAAAATGTCAGCTCGGTTCAAGGACTAGAATTCCATCATGTAGCCCGGATAATAACCAGCAGCAGACGTGTTAGCACGCATCGGCGCGAAACGAGATGCCGTCCTCCTAACATCTTCCTGAACGGCTCTTTAAGCCATCCGTATTATGGGAAGAGGAGTCCGGAAATAACAATCCGGAGCCACCTGCATCACCTAACTCGCACCATTCTCGACATAATCGGTGGCTCAGATAACGAAATAACACCTTCACTCACGAAATAATGGCAGTCATTGCCCGTGGATAGAACCATTCCTAGCCTACTTAATGCGGCAGGAACTTCCCGAAGACCAAATTGAGGCCCGCTGCATAGTTCGGTGATCTAAAGCCTACAAGGTCCATGAGGGAGAGCTTTATAAGAAAAGCACAACCGGAGTCCTTCAAAGGTGTATCTCTGAAGAGGAAGGGCGAAATCTCCTGGCTGAAATTTACGCCGGACTCGGCGGGCACCACGCTGCAGCCCGGGCCCTTGTAGGCAAGGCCTTCCGTGCAGGATTTTATTGGCCGACAGCCCGGGCAGATGCTCAGGATTTAGTCCAACGATGCGTCGGTTGCCAGCTCTTTGCTAATCAGAGCCATATGCCACCCACCGCCCTCAAAACTATACCCATTACCTGGCCGTTTGCGGTCTGGGGGCTTGACATGGTCGGACCCCTTAAAGGGGGAACCCACAAGCAAAAATACTTATTGGTCATGGTGGACAAATTCACCAAATGGATTGAGGCCAAGCCGGTTAAAACGGCATAATCCGGACCGGTGATAGACTTCATATCCGGGGTAGTACACCGTTTCGGCACGAACTTCACGGCCGACGATGTTAAACTCTGGTGCAAAAACATGGGCATTAAGCTCGATTACGCTTCAGTCTATCACCCCCAAACTAACGGTCAAGTTGAGCGAGCAAATGGTCTAATCATGAGCGGCATCAAACCCGCACTAGTGCGGTCCCTCAAGGAATCTAACACGACTTTGGTAGAGGAGCTCGACTCCGTACTCTGGGGGCTGCGGACCACGCCAAACCGAACTACCATATTCACACCATTTTTTATGGTATACGGCGCAGAGGCAGTCCTGCCCTGCGATATAATTCATGACTCACCTCGTGTGCGCATGTACGAAGAAAGAGAAGCCGAGCTAGATCGGCAGGATAGTCTGGACGCCTTAGAGGAGGAGCGAGACGTGGCAAAGGCTCGTTCCGCATTTTATCGCCAGCAGGCTCAAGATATCAAAGCAGTAGAAGCACGGGCCAAAACTTACAATGTTGGCGAATTTGTTCTACGCTTTGCCGGACAAGAAAAGGACAAACTCAAGTCCAAGTGGGAAGGTCCCTTCATCATTGACCAAGTCCTGACCGCGGGCGCACCGCCCACGTAACGCATCGGACAAGCGACTCGAGCCGAACCCATGGAACGCAGCCCGCCTCCGAAGATTCTACGCTTAACGCCGGACTCGGGTTCGCCTCACTCCCGCCCACTCCTTGTTTTTTACCGTCTCTCCTCCTCCTCCTTCTTCCCACTTTTTTTCACCTTTTATGGGCTGATTTGCGCTTTGTTCGCTTTTACTTGATGTGCCCTCGCACTCATTATACCGGGGCTTCTTTAAATGAAGCTTATTCATACGGGCTTCATGCCCAACACATGTGTCACACTTCCGCATGTACCTTTTATTCACCATTATATGCATCGATATGACTTAAGTTTTGGCCAAGCTGGGTTGCTCGGCTCCTGTGCTTACCCCTCGCTCCCGATTGTTCGGCTAGGAGGTAAAGGAGCACCTCTGCGATTGTTATCGCCGGTCAGCGGATGTGTACCTCGACCGGTGAAGCCGAAAGCTAGCGTTCTTAAGAGAATATTCGGTCGGTGACTTGAAAGATGATTTATTACTTACTTATTTATCTGCCCCCAGATGCTTTTTTCTGCTATTTTCGCAGTCCGGCATTGCACTTTAGGGCATGCCTCCCAGGGAAAGGAACCCTTAACGAAACTATTCTCCCTGGAAGATGTTTCTTACTAACCATGTAATATAACATAACTAGTTGGGCACTTGTCTGATAAAGCAATTATGACCCCGACGCCTTGTCTCCATGCATGCCCCGGTTCTTTTATAACCGTAAGGGTATTCGGACACACTCCGGACTGTTGGGTCCCGAGGTTGAAGCGAAACGGTTCGCAAAGACAAACGATCAACAATCCGGCTAGAAGGCATTTTACATGTCATTTCAAATTACATCGTCAAACCGACTGATTGTACTCCTCTTCAATCCCATCTAACAGGCTGTCTAATTTACAGTCCTGTTGGGAATATTTCGTGGCCAGTTCTACTTGGCCGTACATCAAGCTCACAGGGATCTCCTTCCCATCAGGCCCCGCAGGTCCGACCTCGGCCATGTGGTTTGGGTCAGACTTCGGGTAACGTGTCTTCACCATGGCCCAGCCTCCTCGGCGCCTCGACGGCAGCCGATATCTTCCACAAATGGAGACGCCGCCGTGCTCCTGAAGCTTCTCAGCAAGCTCACCAAGGCCCTCGGGTAGGGAGACGGATGGCCATAAAGCATGAACGACGCCACTCATCGCCTGCCGAACACGTTCGAGCAATTGCACTAGCTCGGGAAGTTGGTCACCCGTTGACTCAGGCATTTCCTCCAGAGGCGACACTGTGAGCACACCTAAAGACATATTTACATCAATCGTCTTCCTCGCCAATTCTTCTTTTCAAAGGAATTCGTTCAAGCACTTACTATAAATGCCGCGACGAAGTCGCTGATTCTCCTTCACGGAGCTGCACAACCGGGCCCGAACACCTTTCAGCTCTTCTCCTTGCTGGGTGTGGGCATCTTGGAGGTTGTTTCTCTCTGCTGCACCTTCATAAGCACCTCTCGCCGCCTTTAGCTGACGCAGTAGCTGTTGCTTGTTCGGATCTAGTCCGGCGCCCTCTGCAATATTATTGTCGATTCACGCCACACTTTGCTAAATAATTACCTTTTAACAAGACGTCTTACCAGTGGGGTCTCTGTGGCTCCCCTGTGGCGGCAGTCTTGGCTTCAAGTTGGGCCTTGCACTCTTGGAGCTCCTGGGACAGCTGGGTATTCTTCTCCGCAAGACCCTGCATAATAATTGATGCTTAAATCAGTTATTTCAACTATTTTAAGTCTCGGGGGCTACTGGCATAAATAACTATTAAAATTACTTACCCGTATGTCTTTCACATACCGCTCCGTGGTTCTGGTTAACCCATCTTGAGCGGCACGGAGTGCGCGTTTCCGCTTTAAAGGCATTTAACGCCCGGGAGAAACACGCGTCACGAAGAACTGTCCGCGACGCTTTGTGATTCATGGTGCTCTCCACCTCGCACCGGGTGGCGGACAGCTGTCGGCATCCTCCGTCGGAGGAGCGTCCGTTTACGCTTTGTATTCACCTCCTCCGGACCATGCATTGGAGCATGGCGGCGGAGGCTTGATTGGCAACCTCTCCGGACACCGTCCGGCGAGTGCTCTTCTGAAAAGTTATGAGCATTAATATACCTTCGGGATCCTTCCTTAAAAATAGCGGTGCTCCATCACGTTGCGCTTCGTTTACGTTAAGCGTCGCTCCTCTTCCTCCTGCTGGGCCGGACTGACCATTGTTGTCCGGCCGCCGCGGGTTCGGCTTCCCACCTTAAAGGCACCTCCTGTGATGCACCATCAGTATGGGATGGTTATAATTGAGCGCAGATCAAATGATGGTGTCAAGACCTTGGTCACAGTCACCTGGGAAGCCGGGAACAAACCGGGGTAGTTAGCCGTAATGGCGACTAGGGCATTGTCTATGCTACGTTGGTGGAACACCCCGTCAATCAGCTCCACCTTTATGTCCGGATCCTCTTCGGAGGTCGGATCAAGGGATCGTTCCGGATCCTCGGGCTGTGGAGCTAGGCTTCGTATGCCCTCCACGTCCCGCGCAGCTCTGCGCCGAAATCACAGAGTAAGATACTTGACTTTAAAAAAGGTATGGATCGGGTAGATGAACATCCGCTTACCCAGCTCCGAGGGTTATGCATAGAAAAGCCGTTCAACGGATTCTTGCGGAGGAAGTCCTCCTCCTCTCCCTTGTACAAGCCGGACAGGATCTTTGCGGATCGGTTGCCGAGCCTAGCCCTTTGCGGCCATGACGGGTGGCGCCATCTTCCCGCTGAAATCCCACATAGGGTGGCCCCTATATTGGAGTGGCTGCACCCTCGCATAATGCACGTGGCCATGACTCCAATCATGGTCAATCCGGAATGGGCCAGTAACCTAATCCGGCCCATCAGATAATGGACGCTCCTGTCATCTTCCCGTTGAGGGCTCCGCGGGCTCCAACTCAGGTGTTTCTTCAAGGGAGCATTGTTGAAATCCGGGAGGCCGATTCGGACTGGATCCGGCAGAGGGGCGTCCTCCATGTAGAACCATTCCGAAGGCCAGTCTTCGGACGCCTTCTTCGGGGTGCCGGATAGATATCCGGTCCCGGCGATGCGCCATATTTCGGCTCCGCCCACTTGGTATATCGACCCCACATGAGAACGGGGTACGAGACAAAACAATCTCTTCCACAGGGCAAAATGGGGCTCGATGCCCAAGAACAGCTCGCGAAAAGCTACGAAGCCCGCGATGTGCAAAATGGAGGCGGGCGTGAGGTGGTGAAGTTGGAGTCCGTAGAACTCTAGGAGCCCCCGGAGAAACATATGGGAAATCTGAGTCCCCTTATTAGATAGGGGACAAAGCATACCCGCTCCCCTTTGGAAGGGTTGGGGACGCTCTCCGCCTGCTTCCCACCCTTGTAGGTGGCCAGTCCGGCTCGATTGGCAGGGGCGCGGAGGGTTCGGAGTCCGGAAAGGAGTCCGGCACCTGGGAGTCACAGTCTTCGCAAAGGACAAGGATTGTGTTCGGCTCGACCGCCGTAGAGATTTCAGCCCCCGAGGTGGTGTCCAACCAACCATCCTCGATCGGTGAGATCGGCTCCGAATCAATGTTCGGAGCGGACACTAGTGCAGCCTCCAGGACACTGTTCGGCGGCAAAGTTAGATCATGCCCATCGAGACAGTGCGGCACGCTTGGCTGTGGCTCGAGTCCGTCGAAGATCAAGTCTCCACGGATGTCGGCCGTATAATTCAAGCTTCCAAATCTGACCTGATGGCTAGGGGTGTAGCTTTCAATCTGCTCCAGATGGCCTAGCGAATTGGCCCGCAGTGCAAAGCCACCGAATACGAAGATCTGCCCGGGGAGAAAAGTCTCACCCTGGACCACGTCGTTGCTGATGATCGAAGGAGCCATCGGGCCTATAGGTGACGACACAGAGGAACTCTCAATGAAAGCACCAATGTCTGTGTCAAAACCGGCGGATCTCGGTAGGGGGTCCCGAATCGTATGTCTAGGCGGATGGTAACAGGAGACAAGGGACACGATGTTTTTACCCAGGTTCGGGCCCTCTCGATGGAGGTAATACCCTACTCCTACTTGATTAATATTGATGATATGGGTAGTAAAAGAGTAGATCTACCACGAGATCAGAGAGGCTAAACCCTAGAAGCTAGCCTATGGTATGATTGTTGTTTGTCCTACGGACTAAAACCCTCCGGTTTATATAGACATCAGATAGGTTAGGGTTACACAGAGTCGGTTACAATGGTAGGAGATCTACATATCCGTATCGCCAAGCTTGCCTTCCACGCCAAGGAAAGTCCCATCCGGACACGGGACGAAGTCTTCAATCTTGTATCTTCATAGTCTTGGAGTCCGGCCGTGATGATAGTTCGGCTATCCGGACACCCCCTAGTCCAGGACTCCCTCACTTGTCCTCTACAAGCATCACATTTACCTTAGTGCTTTGTGTTGTGACTCAAGGACCAAACCCATTCACGGCAAATTCCAGAAGACCCTTCTTGGAAATTGATGTCAAAGGGGGAGAGAGAGAGATCACATCAAAGCTTAATCATATCTCTAGGGGGAGAGAATACTCATATCTCTAGGGGGAGGAAATACTCAAGGAAAGATTTATCTTCAAGGATCCCAGATGCTTGGTGTTCAAGAGGAGATATGCCACATGTCTTCTTGAGGGGAAAGACATGTTCATATGTGCTTATTTGCATTAGCTCTGTTCATTTGTTTCTGATTTTCTGTTCCCTATATTCTCCCAGTATCCCATGCTAGATTCACGGGGAGCAAGAAATCTAAGGGAAAGAAATTTCTTAAATTCCTTGCACATCTTTACCTTTGGGGACATGTCCATATCTATTGGGGTACTTAGTACTCACTCTACATGTCATCCCAGTCTTGGTACTCTTGTGGTTTCTTTTGTTTGCTCTGGCTAGTAGGTGTATCTGTGTTATCTAACCTTGTTTACGCAGGTTCATTCCATCCTAAGCCAACTCAAGATCACAAGGTAAGTATATGCATCACAATCATGTGTATGAGGAATTCTTGCTGATGTACACATTGTTTGCAAGAAGGACTCATGAGCATGAAGGTACATTTCCCACATTCACATCTTTTGCTCTGATGCATATAGCCAAGATACATGTAACACATTGCCTACTCTGTCATGGTTATGCTCTCACATGCTTCTATATTCCATATTCACATGATTGCATACATGTAGGGGGAGCCTATGCATGTTACATGTATTTCCAAAGCTTTACTTGCTATTCTCTATATCTTTATCTAAAGCTTTGATGTATGTTGCCATCAATTACCAAAAAGGGGGGGATTGAAAGCACAAGTGCTCCCTGGTGATTTTGGTAATTAATGTCAATATATCTCTTGTTGGACTAACACTTTTACCTAGTATGTTTCAGACAAGTTCAACAAATTAAGTGGCATGGACTAAAGGATGTGGAACCCCTTCAAGATGCTAAGGACAAAGGATTGGCTCAAGCTTCAAGTCCAAGACTCTACATTTTATATTTTAGTGATCCAAGATCACATTGAGTCTATAGGAAAAGCCAATACTATCAAGAGGGGATGAGGTGTTGCTTAATGGCTTGCTTGCTCAAAGTGCTTAGTGATATGCTCCAAAACCCTCAACTACTTTCCCACATCCACATATGACATAAACCAAAAGTCCAACTCGGCCCCACCGATTCTTTCTATCCGGCGCCACCGAGTTCAGATGTCATAGCCACTGCCACAAACCCTAGGCAAATCGGTCTCACCGAGATGGGATTGTAATCTCTCTGTGTATGTCCATTACCAAAGTCGGCCTCACCGAGTTTGAGCAATCGGTACTACCGAGATTACAATGCAAACTCTCTGGTTAGCTTATTACCAAAATCGGTCCCACCGAGTTTGTGTAATCGGTCTCACCGAGTTTGCCTGACCAACTCTCTGGTTAGCTTATTACCAAAACCGGTCCCACCGAGTTTGTGTAATCGGTCTCACCTAGATTACGTTATGCCCTAACCCTAACCATATTGGTCCTACCGAGTTGCAAGTCGGTCCCACCGAAAATCCTAACGGTCACTAGATTTGTCGAATCGGTCCGACCGAGTTTCTCAATTCGGTCCCACCGAGATTGGTAAATCGTGTGTAACCGTTAGTTTTTGTGTGGAGGCTATATATACCCCTCCACCCACTCTTCATTCATGGAGAGAGCCATCAGAACGAACCTACACTTCCAATACACATTTTCTAAGAGAGAACCACCTACCCTTGTGTTGAGGCCAAGATATTCCATTCCTACCATATGAATCTTGATCTCTAGCCTTCCCAAGTTGCTTTCCACTCAAATCTTCTTTCCACCAAATCCAAATCCTGTGAGAGAGAGTTGAGTGTTGGGGAGACTATCATTTGAAGCACAAGAGCAAGGAGTTCATCATCAACACACCATTTGTTACTTCTTGGAGAGTGGTGTCTCCTAGATTGGCTAGGTGTCACTTGGGAGCCTCCGACAAGATTGTGGAGTTGAACCAAGGAGTTTTTAAGGGCAAGGAGATCGCCTACTTCGTGAAGATCTACCGCTAGTGAGCAAGTCCTTCGTGGGCGATGGCCATGGTGGGATAGACAAGGTTGCTTCTTCGTGGACCCTTCGTGGGTGGAGCCCTCCGTGAACTCGCGCAACCGTTACCCTTCATGGGTTGAAGTCTCCATCAACGTGGATGTACGATAGCACCACCTATCGGAACCACGACAAAAACATCCGTGTCTCCAATTGCGTTTGAACTCTCCAAACCCTTCCCTTTACATTCTTGCAAGTTGCATGCTTTACTTTCCGCTGCTCATATACTCGTTGCATGCTTGCTTGATATGTATTGTGAGTGTTAAACTTGTGCCTAAACTCCACTCCAACTTAAGGAAGTTAAAAACTGCTACTTATGGTACTTAGTGTCTAATCACCCCCCCCCCTCTAGACACCTCTTCTCGATCCTTTCACCTCATGGTGTCGGAATTTGTTGCTGTCGCCGCCGAAGATGTGAGGAAGGAGGCGGGGATCCGGGAGGCCTTGGTTGCCGCCACCTCGAAGCGACGCTTCCTTGGCGAGGACACGGCTGTCAGCCGTGACGTACGGTGGCGCGTCACCGATCTGGGAACACCACCGTCGTGGGCTTCGATCTGGAAGCGCAAGCGCCGAGGCGATCCCGGCGCGTCGCCGATCTGGTGGCGCGTCGCGCTGTTGGTTGACTCCGGCGGAGATCGGGAGCCCTCTCTTTCACGGCGGAGAGGCGGCGGCTGAGGCAAGATCCGGCTTGTTGCGGCGGCGAAGGGATGGAGCGGCGGCGGTGAAGGGATGGAGGGCGCCGCGAACGAGGGCAGTGAGTCGGGCGTAGTAGGGCGTGCGGTCGAGGGCATGTGACGTCGCTCGTACGTGCGGGGTTTTTTCGCTGGTTATTTTTATAGGTTTTTTTATCGCTGGTTAATCATTGTAGATTTTTTCGAGCGCGGGGGTTGGTGGAGGACTCGGTACATGGTTTTTTTAGTTAGTGGGGGGGGGGGGTCAGCGTGAGGTGGGAGGAGGTACCAAAATAGGTACAAAAAAACCGGGTGAGGTGGGACGAAAATTGACCGGCGGAGACTACCAACTACTCCATTAGGAGTAGAGATTTTTTTGGACATGGTTAGCGGGCGCCCGAGCGCCCACTTGTAGGAACTAGCGCTTATCCAAATATGGAAAAGAGCAACTGACGCGCAAGACCGCAGTTCACTAAAAAAGAAGGATGCCGATAACTGCCACATGTGTGGTGTATCGGGTGGTTGTGCCGCACGCCTCGTATGGCATGGAGAAGAACCCGCCCGCACGACCGCGTCCAGGCGCGCGCAGCCACAACCTGCACGTCAGGTGTGTGGCAAAACCGCCCACACGTCCGGGCAAACGACCGCGCTGCCTGCATGACCCAGCACGCCAGCCGTCCCGGCCTCCTTTCTAGCCCCAGTCCGATTTGCCGCCATCGTCTCCTACCTCTTGATCCCCTACCTTCGTCGCCTTCCTCCTCTGGTTGCCATGGCAACCAGAGCAGATCCCTAGCGCCTTCCCACCGCTAATCACCCCCCCCCCACACACACACAACCCCACCTCCCCAGATGACGAGCTAAAAAAAGGTGGTTCTCCGATTTCCTTCTTTTTCTCGTCCTTCTTCTGCCCACAAATTTGAAATTGCAAATTTGCCCACAAAAGATGGCGACTGGATCCACGCTATTAGTGCAAACACCTTACGTATTTGTGTGTATTCGTGTTTGCCCACCAACATACACCAGATCTTCCATGTACTGTGCTAGAGTTGAGCTAGGCTTTTGGGTTGGGTAGGTGCGAGTAGTTGGTAACGAAGGATGCGTAGGAGTCACTAGAAATAGGGAGGGAAAGGAGAAATTTGGCAAAGGAAGAGAGGAAAAATAATTGCCACTTGTATGTAACAACAGTTGCCATCTCTCGTTGTCGTTAGTTGCCACCATGTTATCTTGTTGCTTGCCATCCTATTTTATTGTCTATTGCCATCGCTTCAAAGTGATAGCTGGCATCCAGAATTCATGAAAGAGAATGAATGTGCATCTCCTACTTGCCATGATGTGTTGGTTGCCTACGCAAGAAATGTGATAAGATTGCCGTGTTATCTTCTACGTGCAAATGGCAAGAATGTTTTTTGCGGATTGTTGATGCGTTCTTGTTCATGCAAAGGATCGACAACACGTTGATAGAAAAAAGCGTAAGAATGAATCGCGAAGACAACACTGATCCTTGGTTTTTCACAAAGGGCGGGAACGCCCCCTTGGGATGCAGCAGAGTACAATCAACTCATTTCTGCGGGGCCGTTGCTGCCACTACTAGAGCACTACACGGGCATCGGTACGATGCATGATAAACAAAAAAGAAATAGTTGCCATGTTCGTGACGATGAAGATGTCATTCTACTTATGTCCTACAATCTCATTTTTAGCAGGTTCTTATGACCAAACCACAATCAGTGGGGCACCATGGCAAGTTCAGTCACAGGGCGTTAACGCTGACAAATGTACGGGCAACCAACTCCGAGTAGCTAATGTGGCAAATAAAGGTAACGCATACGAAAAAGAAACTTACTGTTGTGGACATGAAATTAAACTTGCAAGGATGGAAAAAAACTCATGAGTTACGTCAGAAAAATGCAGGACCTTCATGCAGCACGTGGCATCAGGCGACAACCATCTACCTGCCATCAACGTCGTACACAGGTGAGTACATGAAGTGAAGTTGTGGACAGTTGATGTCTACTACACAACCTTCTTCTTGTAGACGTTGTTGGGCCTCCAAGTGCAGAGGTTTGTAGGAAAGTAGCAAATTTCCCTCAAGTGGATGACCTAAGGTTTATCAATCCGTGGGAGGCGTAGGATGAAGATGGTCTCTCTCAAGCAACCCTGCAACCAAATAACAAAGAGTCTCTTGTGTCCCCAACACACCCAATACAATGGTAAATTGTATAGGTGCACTAGTTCGGCGAAGAGATGGGGATACAAGTGCAATATGGATGGTAGATATAAGTTTTTGTAATCTGAAAATATAAAAACAGCAAGGTAGCGAGTGATAAAAGTGAGCGTAAACGGTATTGCAATGATAGGAAACAAGGCCTAGGGTTCATACTTTCACTAGTGCAAATTCTCTCAACAATAATAACATAATTGGATCATATAACTATCCCTCAACATGCAACAAAGAGTCACTCCAAAGTCACTAATAGCAGAGAACAAACGAAGAGATTATGGTAGGGTACGAAACCACCTCAAAGTTATTCTTTCCAATCAATCCGTTGGGCTATTCCTATAAGTGTCACAAACAGCCCTAGAGTTCGTACTAGAATAACACCTTAAGACACAAATCAACCAAAACCCTAATGTCACCTAGATACTCCAATGTCACCTCAAGTATCCGTGGGCATGATTATACGATATGCATCACACAATCTCAAATTCATCTATTCAACCAACACATAGAACCTCAAAGAGTGCCCCAAAGTTTCTACCGGAGAATCACGACGAAAACGTGTGCCAACCCCTATGCATAGGTTCATGGGCGGAACCCGCAAGTTGATCACCAAAACATACATCAAGTGAATCACGTGATATCCCATTGTCATCACAGATACGCCCGACAAGACATACATCAAGTGTTCTCAAATCTTGAAAGACTCAATCCGATAAGATTACTCCAAGGGGAAAACTCAATTCATTACAAGAGAGTAGAGGGGGAGAAGAAACATAAGATCCAACTATAATAGCAAAGCTCGCGATACATCAAGATCGTGCCAAATCAAGAACATGAGAGAGAGAGAGAGAGAGAGATCAAACACATAGCTACTGGTACATACCCTCAGCCCCGAGGGTGAATTTCTCCCTCCTCGTCATGGAGAGCACCGGGATGATGAAGATGGCCACGGGTGAGGGTTCCCCCCTCCGGCAGGGTGCCGGAACAGGGTCCCGGTTGGTTTTTCGTGGCTCTGGAGGTTTTGCGGCGGCGGAACTCCCAATCTACTCTCCGTTCTGGAAGTTTTAGGGTACGTGGAGTTATATAGGCGGAAGAAGCACGTTAGGGGAGCCACGAGGGCCCCACGAGGCAGGGGGCGCGCCCTAGGGGGGTGGGCGCGCCCCCACCCTCGTGGCTTCCTCGTTCCTTCGTTGACGTTGGGTCCAAGTCCATCCGGTGGCTTTCCTTCCAAAAATAACTTCTCTAGTTGATTTCGTTCCGTTTTGACTCCGTTTGATATTCCTTTTCTTCGAAACACTAAGATAGGCAAAAAACAGCAAATCTGGGCTGGGCCTCCGGTTAATAGGTTAGTCCCAAAAGTAATATAAAAGTGGAAAATAAAGACCAATATGGTCCAAAACAATAGATAATATAGCATGGAGCAATCAAAAATTATAGATACGTTGGAGACGTATCAACAGTGAATTAGGAGAAAGGAACATAGCTAACAGTTGCAGTTGCCATGCCTGGACAACTAGAGTTGCCATGTGCCATAATATGTGGTTGCAAATGTCTAAAACAAGTGTGGATGACACGTGTAAACAAACATGTGTGACATGGATGCACCGCTACATGTGTCATGTTGAACAAACTACAGTTGCCATGCAATGACCAACTGCTACCATGATCACAGGTTGTTACGATGGAACCACACCGGCAAACGTCTCATGGCAAGGTTCACAGTTGTAGGACAGCGCTATTGTAGGTAGAGCACATCAAATTGGAATGACAAACCATATAAGATTGGCACATACGGCACAACAAGGTAAAAAAATGTGAACCAGAAAGCAGTACTGTATTTGCTTTGTGTGGTAATATCATGTGAGGAAAAGTAGATTTATAACGCTGGTTGTGGAAAAAACAAACAAAAAATGCTACCAAATGGTCGTGTGCAAAGAGTCATATATTGTCTTCGGGATTTGCCAATTGCTATAAGAGTGTGTGCAGCATGCATGATTGATCACATTTGCCTATTGAGCTCAAGCCTAGAATACAAGTTTCAATGCTAGAATATACTGGTTGCCATGTATTGACAGCAGTAGTTGCCATGTATGTTGGACTGTAGCTGCCATGACTATAGAATCCAAGTTTTGATGGTAAAAGAAGCTAGTTGCCATGTATTGGCAACAGTAGTTGCCATGTTTGTTGGATTGTAGCTGCCATTACTGGAGAACTACAGTTGCCATGCATGGCCATATGCAGATTCACGGCTTGCTGTGTGAATGATGTCATGCAAAATCACATGCAGTTGTTGTACTCCGTTACAATAAACATGCCATTCAAGCAAAATCTTACGCTCGTACCTGTTTTTTTATTGCAGGACCTTCAACTACAATCAACAGTGACGCGGGGACATCTACTACGGGGAGCTCTGAGCGCACGGAAGACGCGTTCCACCAGCTAGCCAACAATCATGCCACAAACAATGCCGAGTCAGTGTCGGAAATGGCAATCGTTCCAGCAATGCCGACAAGCACACCTTTGCACACCAACACAAGCAACACTCAAGCAGATGAAATAGCCGCCAATTCTGAAGTGAATTATGAAACTGATGACGAAGCACAAGGGGATGAAGATGGTGGGCAATAAGAAATCATGGTACCTCAGCCACCGTATGTTGGGCAGAGATTTGATTAATTTGAAGATGCAAAGGAATTCTACCAGACATATGCAAAGTTCCATGAGTTTGCGGTCAACACCGAATAGCATAGGAAAATTTAAAAAACTAATGAGTACAGCAGAGGTGAGATGAGGTGCTACAAGGCACAAAGGAACAAGAAGGGCAAAGGTGTTGCGCCTGTCGTTCTGGAACAAAACAGAGGTATCATTGTCAAGACGGAATGCCCTGTCCGGTGTAAGATGAATGCAGATGGAGCATGGTGGGTGGTCACTGAATAATTTGACGAGCACAACCACGAACTCATAAAGAAGTTTGACCCGGTAAAATTTCTGACCGCCCACAGAGGATTCACCCCCCTCGAGAAGAAATTCATAAAGCTGCTACATGATTGTAACGTCGGTCCATCAAGAATGGTCCAGATACTATCCCTCATCCACAGCAAAAATGGGACTCTGAGTAGCATTCCCTACATACCAGCAGACGTCACAAACCTAAAGGCAAAGTACCGTAGAGAAAGCAAGTTGGCTGACATAGAAGCCACGATAGCCTACTTCGATGAGAAAGCGAAAGAAGATCCAGATTTCTTCTACAGGATAAGATTGGACGATGAGGACCATGTCAGGAACATGTATTGGGTGGATGGTGCTGCAAGAAGAGCCTACAAACATTTCCGAGACTGCATTTCATTTGACGCGACATATCTCACTAATATGTACAAGATGCCATGCGCTCCATTCATAGGAATAAATAACCACAATCAGCCATTGCAGTTCGGATGCGGGCTCGTTCGGAACGAAGACACGGATGGGTACACTTGGTTGTTCAAGACCTTCTTGGAGTGCATGGGTGGACTTGCTCCGAAGAACATAATAACAGACCAGGATTTTAGCATGCGTGCAAGCATAGAGGAGGTCTTTCCGTTGGGAGTGCACAGGCACTGCAGGTGGCACATTATAAAGAAGGCTGAGGAGACGCTAGGACCGTTCTTTGCTGACCTTCCAGAGCTGCACAAGGCATTCGAGCTGTGCGTGGACCACAGCTTGACGGTGGAGGAGTTTGAAAGGAGCTGGATGGCTATGATTGAAACATATCAAGTCCAAGACAACGAGACGCTTGCTAGCCTGTGGGAGAAGCGAATGTACTGGGTCCCGGCCTACTTCATGCAGTGCTTCTTCCCGTTTCTACAGACTACGCAGCGAAGCGAGGGGTTCAATTCTGTTTTGAAGCGGTACGTGAGCCCTGGCAACTCATTACTGCAGTTTGCCAAGCAATTGATATGCCCATTTTGCATCATGCTTTTATATTGATATTTATTGCATTATGGGCTGTTATTACACGTTATGTCACAATACTTATGCCTATTCTCTCTTATTTTACAAGGTTTACATAAGGAGGGAGAATGCCGGCAGCTGGAATTTTGGGGTGCAAAAGGAGCAAATATTAGAGACCTATTCTGCACAACTCCAAAAATCCTGAAACTCCACGAAATATCTTACAATAAATAATAAAAAATCCTCGCCAAAGATGAAGGCCAGGGGCCCACACCCTGTCCACGAGGGTAGGGGCGCGCCCCCCTCCTAGGGCGCCCCCCTACCTCGTGGGCCCCCTGGTGGCTCTCCGATGCCCATCTTCTGCTATATGAGGTCTTCCGTCGAGAAAAAAAATAAGAAGCAACCTTTCGGGACGAAACTCCGCCGCCACGAGGCGGAACCTTGGCGGAACCAATCTAGGGCTCCGGCAGAGCTGTTCTGCCGGGGACACTTCCCTCCAGGAGGGGGAAATCATCGTCATCATCATCACCAACGCTCCTCTCATCGGGAGAGGGCAATCTCCATCAACATCTTCACCAGCACCATCTCATCTCCGAACCCTAGTTCATCTCTTGTATCCAATTCTTGTCTCCAAGTCCGGGATTGGTACTAGTAGGTTGCTAGTAGTTTTGATTACTCCTTGTAGTTGATGCTAGTTGGTTTATTTGGTGGACGATCATATGTTCAGATCCTATATGCATATTAATACCCCTCTCATTATGAACATGAATATGCTTTGTGAGTAGTTACGTTTGTTCCTGAGGACATGGGAGAAGTCTTGCTATTAGTAGTCATGTGAATTTGGTATTCATTTGATATTTTGATGAGATGTATGTTGTCTATCCTCTATTGGTGTTATGTGAACGTCGACTACATAACACTTCACCATTATTTGGTCCTAGAGGAAGGCATTGGGAAGTAATAAGTAGATGATGGGTTGCTAGAGTGACAGAAGCTTAAACCCTAGTTTATGCGTTACTTCGTGAGGGGCTGACTTGGATCCATATGTTTCATGCTATGGTTAGGTTTTCCTTAATACTTTTGTTGTAGTTGCGGATTCTTGCAATAGAGGTTAATCATAAGTGGGATGTTTGTTCAAGTAAGAACATTACCCAAGCACCAGTCCACCCACATATGAAATTATCAAAGTACCGAACGCGAATCATATGAACGTGATGAAAACTAGCTCGACGATATTGCCATGTGTCCTCGGGAGCGCTCTTCCTATTATAAGAGTTTGTCCAGGCTTGTCCATTGCTACAAAAAGGATAGGGCCACCTTGCTGCACTTTATTTACTTTTGTTACTTGTTGCTCGTTACAAATTATCTTATCACAAAACTATCTGTTACCACTTATTTCAGTACTTGTAGAGAATACCTTGCTGAAAAACCGCTTATCATTTCCTTCTGCTCCTCGTTGGGTTCGACGCTCTTACTTATCGAAAGGACTACGATAGATCCCCTATACTTGTGGGTCATCAAGACTCTTTTCTGGTGCCGTTTCCGGGGAGTGAAGCGCCTTTGGTAGGTGGAATTTGGTAAGGAAAAATTTATATAGTGTGCTGAAATTTACTGTCACTTGTTACTATGAAAAGTAATCTTCTGAGGGGCTTGCTCGGGGTATCTTCACCCCGACCAGTAGAGCAAAGATTTGCTCCTCAACATAATTAACCTACTGAAAATGAATATGAAAACATTCCCTTTGAATTTCCTTCGGGTATGATGGAAAAACTGCTAGCTAATCCTTTTGTAGGAGATGGAACAAAGCATCCTAATGAGCACCTAATATATGTGGATGAAGTTTGTGGATTATTTAAGCTTGCAGGTATACCCGATGATGTTGTTAAGAAGAAGGTCTTCCCTTTATCTTTGAAGGGAGATGCATTGACATGGTATATGCTATGTGATGATACGAGATCATGGAACTACAAAAGATTGAAATTGGAATTTCATCAAAAATATTACCCTATGCATCTTGTTCATCGTGATCGCAATTATATATATAATTTTGGCCTCAAAAGGAGAAAGCATCGCTCAAGCTTGGGGGAGGCTTAAATCAATGTTATATTCATGCCCCAATCATGAGCTCTCAAGAGAAACAATTATTCAAAATCTTTATGCTCGGCTTTCTGGAAACAATCGCACCATGCTCGATACTTCTTGTGCTGGCTCTTTTATGATGAAGACTATTGAATTCAGATGGAATTTATTGGATAGAATTAAACACAACTCTGAGGATTGGGACCTCGACGAAGGTAAGGAGTCAGGTATGACACCTAAGTTTTATTGTGTTAAATCTTTTATGGATACCGATATTTTCCGTAAGTTTAGCACTAAATATGGACTTGACTCTGAGATAGTAGCTTCTTACTGTGAATCTTTTGCTACTTATGTTGATCTCCCCAAGGAGAAGTGGTTTAAGTATCATCCTCCCATAGAAGTAAAAGTAGCTGCACCTATTAAAGTTGAAGAAAAGATTGTCACTTATAATGATCCTATTGTTCCTACCTCTTATGTTGAGAAACCACCTTTCCCTGTTAGAATAAAGGATCATGCTAAAGCTTCAACTGTGGTTCGTAAAAGCAATATTAGGACTTATATACCTCCTGAGCAAGTCAAAGTAGAACCTAATATTGCTATGGTTAAAGATCTCTTGTCTGATAATATTGATGGGCATGTTATTCAATTCTGTGCTGAATCTGCTAGAATTGCTAAACCTGGCGCTAAGGATAAACATAGACCTGTGGTAGGCATGCCTGTTATTTCTGTTAATATAGGAGATCATTGTTATCATGGCTTATGTGATATGGGTGCTAGTGCTAGTGTTATACCTTATACTTTGTATGAAGAAATTAAGCATGAAATTGCATCTGCTGAGTTAGAAGATATTGATGTCACAATTAAACTTGCCAATAGAGATACTATATCTGCAATGGGAATTGTTAGAGATGTTGAAGTCTTGTGTGGGAAAACTAAATATCCTGCTGATTTTCTTGTTCTTAGCTCCCACAAGATAGTTTTTGTCCCATTATATTTGGTAGACCCTTCTTGAATACTGTTAATGCTAAGATAGACTGCAAAAAGAATGTTGTTACTATTGGCCTGGATGATATGACTCATGAGTTTAATTTCTCTAAGTTTAGTAAACAACACCGTGAAGAAGAATTGCCTAATAAGGATGATATTATTGGTCTTGCTTCTATTGCCGTACCTCCTAGTGATCCTTTGGAACATTATTTGCTAGACCATGAAAATGATAAGTTTATGAATGAAGGAAGGGAAATAGATGAAGTATTCTTTAAACAGGAACCTATTCTGAAACATAATTTTCCTGTTGAAATCCTAGGGGATCCTCCTCCACCCAAGGGTGATCCCGTGTTTGAGCCTAAACCGTTGCCTGATAATCTTAAATATGCTTATCTTGATGAAAAGAAAATATATCCTGTTATTATTAGTGCTAACCTTTCAGAGCATGAAGAAGAGAGATTATTGAAAACTCTGAAGAAGCACCGTGCTGCTATTGGATATACTCTTGATGATCTTAAGGGCATTAGTCCCACTCTATGTCAACACAAAATAAATTTGGAAGAAGATGCCAGACCGGTTCGTGATCATCAACGAAGGTTGAATCCTAAGATGAAAGAAGTGGTAAGAAAAGAAATACTAAAGCTTCTGGAGGCAGGTATAATTTATCCCGTTGCTGATAGTCAGTGGGTAAGTCCTGTCCATTGTGTCCCTAAGAAGGGAGGTATCACTGTTGTTCCTAATGATAAAGATGAATTGATTCCGCAAAGAATTATTACAGGTTATATGATGGTAATTGATTTCCGCAAATTAAATAAAGCTACTAAGAAAGATCATTACCCCCTACCTTTTATCGATCAAATGCTGGAAAGATTATGCAAACATACACATTATTGCTTTCTAGATGGTTATTCTGGTTTCTCTCAAATACCTGTCGGCTAAAGATCAATCAAAGACTACTTTTACATGCCCTTTTGGTACTTTTGCTTATAGACGTATGCCTTTTGGTTTATGTAATGCACCTGCTACCTTTCAAAGATGCATGATGGCTATATTCTCTGACTTTTGTGAAAAGATTTGTGAGGTTTTCATGGACGACTTTTCCGTCTATGGATCCTCTTTTGATGATTGCTTGAGCAATCTTGATCGAGTTTTGCAGAGATGTGAAGAAACTAATCTTGTCTTGAATTGGGAAAAGTGCCACTTTATGGTTAATGAAGGTATTGTCTTGGGGCATAAAGTTTCTGAAGGAGGTATTGAAGTTGATAAAGCCAAGGTTGATGCTATTGAAAATATGGCATGTCCCAAGGATATCAAAGGTATAAGAAGTTTCCTTGGTCACGCCGGATTTTATAGGAGGTTCATTGAGGACTTCTCAAAAACTTCTCGGCCTCTGACTAATTTATTACAAAAATATATACCATTTGTCTTTGATGATGATTGTGTAGAAGCATTTTGAAATACTTAAGAAAGCATTGATCTCTGCACCTATTGTTCAGCCACCTGATTGGAATTTACCCTTTGAAATTATGTGTGATGCTAGTGATTATGCTGTAGGTGCTGTTCTAGGGCAAAGAGTTGATAAGAAATTAAATGTTATCCATTATGCTAGTAAAACTCTAGACAATGCTCAAATAAATTATGCTACTACTGAAAAGGAATTCTTAGCAGTTGTATTTGCTTGTGATAAGTTCAGACCTTATATTGTTGATTCTAAAGTAACTATTCACACTGATAAAACGCTGCTATTAAATATCTGATGGAAAAGAAAGATGCTAAACCTAGACTTATTAGATGGGTTCTCTTGCTACAAGAATTCGATTTGCATATTGTTGATAGAAAGGGAGCTGAGAACCCCGTTGCAGACAACTTGTCTAGGTTAGAAAATGTTCTTGATGACCCACTACCTATTGATGATAGCTTTCCTGATGAGCAATTAAATGTCATAAATACTTCTCGTAGTACTCCGTGGTATGCTGATTATGCTAATTACATTGTTGCTAAATTTATACCACCTTGTTTCACTTATCAGCAAAAGAAAAAGTTTTTCTATGATTTGAGGCATTAATTTTGGGATGACCCACATCTTTATAAAGAAAGAGTAGATGGTGTTATTGGACGTTGTGTACCTGAGCATGAACAGGAACAGATCTTACGCAAGTGTCACTCCGAAGCTTATGGAGGACACCACGCTGGAGATAGAACTGCACATAAGGTATTGCAATCTGGTTTTTATTGGCCTACTCTCTTCAAGGATGCCCATAAGTTTGTCCTGTCTTGTGATGAATGTCAAAGAATTGGTAATATTAGTAGACGTCAAGAAATGCCTATGAATTATTCACTTGTTATTGAACCATTTGATGTTGGGGCTTTGATTATATGGGACCTTTTCCTGCCTCTAATGGATATACTCATATTTTAGTTGTTGTTGATTACGTTACTAAGTGGGCAAAAGCTATTCCAACTAGTAGTGCTGACCATAACACTTCTATTAAAATGCTTAAAGAAGTTATTTTTCCGAGGTTTGGAGTCCCTAGATATTTAATGACTGATGGTGGTTCACATTTTATTCATGGTTCTTTCCGTAAAATGCTTGCTAAATATGATGTTAATCCTAGAATTGCATCTCCATATCACCCACAGTCTAGTGGTCAAGTAGAATTGAGCAATAGAGAACTCAAATTAATTTTGCAAAAGACTGTCAATAGGTCTAGAAAGAATTTGTCTAAGAAACTTGATGATGCATTATGGGCTTATAGAACTGCATATAAAAATCATATGGGTATGTCTCCGTATAAAATGGTTTATGGAAAAGCATGTCACTTACCTCTCGAACTAGAACATAAGGCATATTGGGCTATTAAAGAGCTCAACTATGATTTCAAACTTGCCGGTGAGAAGAGATTATTTGATATTAGCTCACTTGATGAATGGAGAACCCAAGCTTATGAAAATGCCAAGTTGTTTAAAGAAAAAGTTAAAAGATGGCATGATAAAAGGATTCAAAAGCGTGAGTTTAACGTAGGTTATTATGTATTGCTATACAACTCTCGTTTAAGATTTTTTGTAGGAAAGCTTCTCTCTAAATGGGAAGGCCCCTACGTTATCGAGGAGGTCTATTGTTCCGGTGCCATAAAAATCAACAACTTCGAAGGCACAAATCCGAAGGTGGTAAATGGTCAAAGAATCAAACACTATATCTCTGGTAATCCTATAAATGTTGAAACCAATGTTATTGAAACCGTAACCCCGGAGTAATACATAAGAGACACTTGCCGGAACGTTTCAGACTCTGAAAAGGAATAGGTATGTGGTACGGTAAATAAACCGACTCCAAAACAATTTTTAAGGCAATATTTCTCTGTTTTGGAATATTTAGAAAAATAGAAAAAAAAGTAGCAGTCCGAGAAGGACACGAGGGCCCCACGAGGGTGGAGGGCGCGCCCCCTACCTCGTGGGCACCTCGTGTGCCTTCCGGACTCCGTTTTCTTGCATGATACGTATTTTTGGTCGGTAAAAATTCATTATATATTCTCCCGGAGGTTTTGACTCCCGTATCACGCAATTATCCTCTGTTCTTTTTTCGAGCTGTTTTCTGTCAGGGTTGTCAAGGCCAGGTATCATGTCGTCCCCCTCCTCCAACAATGGTGACAAAGATGCTTGGCTAATGAAGATAGAGCTGAAGAGGGAAGAACCCGTGGAGATCAACAAGGATGTAGGGATCAAGAAGGCCACGGAGGACCAAGCTTCGGCAGCAGAAGACACCCTTCAACTTGATCACAACCTTCTCACCCCAACTGAAATCGAAGCTTTCAAGATGATTGAGTTAGCTCGTATTCAAAACAAGTATCTCACAAGTGAAAATATTTTGTTGAAGGAGCATATCGTTGCACTCAAGGGCATTATTCGCAAGTTGGAGGACCTCTTACGCTCGATGTGCGACTATCCATCACCTCCACTACCTCCACCAACAAAGGAGACATAATCACATGGGTATGGGCACTCCCCTTGGCAACTGCCAAGCTTGGGGGAGGTGCCCCGGTATCGTATCACAATCACATCTCCTACCTTTACCGTTTTTCTTACTTCGATCCTATTAGTAGTATCTTGATCTAGTAGAATAAAGTTTATGGCATGATCTAGTTTTGAATTTTGCTTTATGATCTCTCTATGTAATCGAGTCCGTGAGCTATATAATAAAGATTAGTGTTGAGTCAAGGGCTTGATTGTTTGCCCATGATCTAGAGTGAATAAAAGAATAGAGAAAAGGAATAAAAAGAAACAAAAAGCTCATATTGATCTTATTGAAAGTGATGACTTCACATAGAAAGAGTATGATGATTGAAAGTTGTTGGGAGTTGACAAACATAGCTTTGGTCATCGTTGTAATTAATAGGATGTAATAAGGAAAGAGAGGTTTCACATATAGATATACTCTTATTGACATCTTTTGTGATTGTGAGCACTCATTAAAATATGACATGCTAAAGAGTTGATGTTGGACAGGGAAGACAACGTAATGAGTTATGTTTTCTTATATCTGAGATAAAGTATGTTGTCATGGATCTCCCAACATGTTGAGCTTGCCTTTCCCCCTCATGCTAGCCAAATTCTCAGCACCAAGTAGAGATACTACTTGTGCTTCCATAAACCCTTAAACCAGTTTTGCCATGAGAGTCCACCATATCTACCTATGGATTGACTAAGATCCTTCAAGTAAGTTGTCATCGGTGCAAAGCAATAAAAATTGCTCTCTAAACATGTATGATTGATTGGTGTGGGAGAAATAAGCTTTATACGATCTTGTGATGTGGAAGAAATAAAAGCGATGGACTGCATAATGAAGGTTCATATCACAAGGGGCAATATAAAGTGACGTTCTTTCGCATTAAGATTTTGTGCATCCAACCATAAAAGCGCATGGCAACCTCTGCTTCCCTCTGCGAAGGGCCTATCTTTTATTATTATCCTCTACCTTATGCAAGAGTCATGGTGATCTTCACCTTTCCTTTTTACATTTTATCCTTTGGCAAGCACAGCATGTTGGAAAGATCCTGATATATGTACCTAATTGGATGTAGGGGAGCATGAGTTATTATTGTTGACAATGCCCTTGAGGTAAAAGGTTGGGAGGCAAAACTATAAGCCCCTATCTTTCTCTGTGTCCGATTAAAACTCCGTAACCACAAGTATCGTGTGAGTGTTAGCAATTATGAAAGACTAAATGATAGTTGAGTATGTAGACTTGCTATTAAGCTCTGACATAGACTCTTTCCGATGTTATGATAAATTGGAATTGCTTCAATGACTGAGATTATAGTTTATTGGTTCTTAATAAAGTTTATTATTCGTACTCTGCATTGTGAATGGTTTATTACTTGAACATAAGAAATCATATGACAATATTTATATATGTTGATTTTATGAGAATAATCATGATGCCTTCATGTCCGTATTTTTATTTTTATCGACGCCTCTACCTCTAAACATGGGGACATATTTATCGTTATCGGCTTTTGCTTGAGGACAAGCGAGGTCTAAGCTTGGGGGAGTTGATACGTCCATTTTTGCATCATGCTTTTATATTGATATTTATTGCATTATGGGCTATTATTACACGTTATGTCACAATACTTATGCCTATTCTCTCTTATTTTACAAGGTTTACATAAGGAGGAGAATGTCGGCAATGGAATTCAATGGAAAAGGAGCAAATATTAGAGACCTATTCGACAACTCTAAAAGTCCCGAAACTCCACGGAATATCTTACAATAAATAATAAAAATCCTCATGAAAGATGAAGGCCAGGGGCCCACACCCTGTCCACGAGGGTGGGGGGCGATCGCCTCCTAGGGCGCGCCCCTACCTCGTGGCCCCCAGGTGGCTCTCGATGCCCATCTTCGCTATATGAGGTCTTTCGTCGAGAAAAAATAAGAAGCAGCCTTTCGACGAAACTCCGCCGCCACGAGGCGGAACCTTGGCGGAACCAATCTAGGGCTCCGCAGAGCTGTTCTGCGGGGACACTTCCCTCGGGAGGGGAAATCATCGTCATCATCTCAGAACGCCTCGATCGGCTATATCTCCCACGTGTCGAAGCACGACTTAGAGGCATAACCGCATTGAAAGCAATGTCACAAGTGAGGTAATCTTCACACAACCCATGTAATACATAAGGGAAAGAGATACATAGTTGGCTTACAATCGCCACTTCACACAATACATGAGTAAAGCATTACATCATACAGATACAATCAAGGTCCGACTACATAACCAAAATAAAAGAAGACTACCCCAAATGCCACACAGATCCCGATCGTCCCAACTGGCTCCACTATCGATCAAGCTGAAACGAAACAACACAATGAACAGGATCTTCATCGAGCTCCTCCTTGAGCTCGGATGCGTCACCTGCACGGTTTCATCGGCACCTGCAAACTGGTTTTGGTAGTATCTGTGAGTCACGGGGACTCAGCAATCTCACACCCGCGAGATCAAGACTATTTAAGCTTATGGGTAGGAGAAGGTAGTGAGGTGGAGCTGCAGCAAGCGACTAGCATATCTGGTGTCTAACATACGCAAATGAGAGCGAGAAGAGAAGGCAAAAGCACCGTGTTCCTAGAACAACCTACGTCAAACATAACTCCAACACCGTGTTCACTTCCCGGACTCCGCCGAGAAGAGACCATCACGGTTACACACGCGGTTGGTGTATTTTAATTAAGATCAACTTCGGGTTTTCTACAACCGGACATTAACAAATTCCCATCTGCCTCATAACCACGGGCACGGCTTTCGAAAGATAATACCCTGCAGGGGTGTCCCAACTTAGCCCATGATAAGCTCTCGCGATCAACGAAGGATATTCCTTCTCCCCGGGAAGACCCGATCAGTCTCGGAATCCGGCTACAAGACATTTCGGCGAGAATAAAACAAGACCAGCAAAGCCGCCCGATGTGTCGACAAATCCCGATAGGAGTCGCACGTACCTCGTTCTCGGGGCACACCGGATAAGTCAAGCTACGAGTAAAACCAAGCCTCGAAGTTTCCCGTGGTGGCCCCAAGAGGTTGCTCGGTTCGGACCAACACTGGAGGAGCACCGCCCGGGGCTAAAATAAAGATGACCCTTGAGTCTGCAGAACCCAAGGGAAGGGGTATATGTGGTAGGTAGTCAAATGGTAAAACCAAGGTTGGGCCTTGCTGGAGGAGTCTTATTCAAAGCAAACTGTCAAGGGGGTCCCATAAATCACCCAACCGCGTTAGGGACGCAAAATCCGGGAACATAATACCGATATGACGGAAACTAGGGCGGCAAGAGTGGAACAAAACACCAGGCATAAGGCCGAGCTTTCCACCCTTTACCTAGTATATAGATGCATTAATTAAATAAGATATATTGTGATATCCCAACAAGTAAACATGTTCCAACAAGGAACAACATCTCCATGTTCCAACAAGGAACAAACTTCATCTTCACCGCAACTAACAACGCTATAAGAGGGCTGAGCAAAGCGGTAACATAGCCAAACAACGGTTTGCTAGGAAAGGATGGTTAGAGGCTTGACATGGCAACATGGGAGGCATGATATAGCAAGTGGTAGGCATCGTAGCATAGGCATAGCAAAAGAGCGAGCATCTAGCAAGCAAAGATAGAAGTGATTTCGAGGGTATGGTCATCTTGCCTGAAATCCCGCAAGGAAGAAGAACGAGTCCATGAAGAAGACAAACGGACGTAGTCGAACGAATCCTCACAACTCCGAAGGAAACCGGCTAACGAGAGAAGCAACCCGGAAACAAACAAACAACATGGTAAACCAACAAGCACAAACATGGCATGATGCACAACCAAGTATGATGCATGTCCGGTTTAAATAGCATGGCATGGCAATATGCACAAAGAAAACTACAAGTTAAATGGAGCCCAATATGCAACGAGTTGCATATTGACGAAACACCACATCAATTATTTAGTTCTCTCTCGGTTATGTACCCAACAATATTAAATATTGGTTAACATGGCAAGTGGTGAAGCATATCAAAACTATACCATCTAAACAATTTAAATAGGGCCGGACATAAAAACAACAAATATAGTAAATCCCCATATGCATTTAGCAATTTAATGCAACAACAATTTTAAACATTTTAATTGTTGTTATCATGATGCGGATGACATATGCAAGTTTTAAGCAATTTTATGAAAATGTTGACATGAGCATGTTATGAAGCATTTGGTCACCATGGCGGAACGAAAGGGGTGCCACGGCAACGACAACGGAAATGATGCCACGACAACATTCCGATGATCCGACAACTCGTCGAGATGTCGGTGTAAAAGAAAGTGTGGACGTGCGGAACATGCAAAAGATGGTGGGGTGATCCCGGTTACCGGGTTCCTACGGGTTAGTGGCAAGGAAACGAGTGACAATTCGGACACGGTGCAAACACAAGCATCTCATACAACATGCATTCGTTCACGGGCGTCGTCTCGGTGGTTATACCTTCCAAGGGAGCATTCTCGAGCGGTTCGAGTTCGTAGAGGAAGTAGTTGTTCTCGTTTCGGTAGTGGAAGTAGACGTTCACGGGTCGTAGGGGAACTTGACGAAACCCAAGGCGCCGGTTGTGGAAGTAGTGGAACTTGGTGCATCCAAGCTCTTAGGCGTAGTGGTACACATTCCGTAGACGAACATGGGTGTCGTGGTACTTGGCGTTATTGTGGTCTCCAAGTACTTGCCGAAATCCACATCGGATGTAGTCGTACAGATTTTAAGACGAAACTTGGCGCCGAAGTCGAACTTGCCGGTCTTGATGAATCTGAAGGGGCATCGAGGGACTTGCCAAGGCCCTGCCTCGGGGTCACCGGAGGTGCGTGGAGGCGGCAGAGATGGTGTTGCGCAGACGCGGGCACAGAACGGGTGATGGGGTGGCGAGGTGACCAGAGGCACGAGGAGGGGGATCCTGGTCGCGACAAGAGAAGGCATCGGGGCGACGTCCTTGTCGGACGGAGCTGGTGCAGGCGAACCATGGCGAGGCCGAAGGTGGGTCTCGGGCAGGAGGTGAAGAAGACAGCAGGGACGCAATCTCCGGCGAGAAGGCGAAGCAAAGGAGGCTGGGGCACGCGCCGGAGTTGACGAGCTCCTGGTCAAGCAGAGAGCTCGGGCGAGGCAGCGGCACCATGGACGAAGGGAGCAGGAACTCGGGAGGAGGCCGAGCTGGTGAGGGGCCTCATTGGGCTACACGGTCATGGCAGGGGAGCCATGAGAACCTGCTTGAAGGAGGAGGGCACGAGCCTCGGGCATCTTCGAGCATGCTTGAGGCGACGAGGCAAGGGACCGAGAGGAGCGTGGTGGCTGGCTGATGGAGGAGGCGCAAGGCGCGTGGACATGGGGATTGGGATCCCTCTCCTGTGTGTGCGAGGAGGGATACGAGTGAAGGGGAAAGGGGGATCGAGCCGAGGCTCTCCTGGCGGTGCAAGCGAGGGGAACGAGGGAGAGAGCGAGGGATCGAGAGGAGCGGAGGAGAGCGCTAGGGTTAGAGGTGCGGCTGGGCCTTGGGCCGAAAGGACTGCGGGGAAGCAGGCCGGCCTGGCTGATGGGCTCTCTCTCACTCTAAAAATAAATAAATAAAAACAAAACAGAGATAAGAAAGAAAAGAAAGAGAGGTTAGGGGTGGAGCTTGAGCAGGAGGGTATTTTTCTCGGACTCATAAAATGAGCTTGTTCCAAGAAAAATGGTGTGGGCAAGATTGCAAGAATTAAATTCAAAGTCATTTGAATTTAATTCAAATGGTTTGAACAAGGACAAGGATTTAGAAGTGTCCAAAAATGTTGAGATTTTAGGTGGAGCTCCGGAATATGATGAAAGAATATATGGCAAGGTAGGAGACCAAGAATTAAGATAACAAAGGCATTGGAATATTTTTCAAGTGTGTTATGGTGAATTCCAAATTAATGAAATATTTAAATATAGCTCCCTAATATTGGGAAGATATGTTATAAAGAAAAGTCACCCTTCCCTCGATTTAAATAGATCAACCATCTATGCAATTTATTAGTTGAGTTGAGATGCAAAGATTAATGACATGACGGCATGATGACATGATGCAATGCAAAAATAAAAGAGCAAGCATAAATGGAACACACGGTTGATCACGAAAATATGGAAGTCTTCTGAAGCATCGGTCTCGGGGCGTCACATCATCATCACTAACGCTCCTCTCATCGGGAGAGGGAAATCTCCATCAACATCTTCACCGGCACCATCTCATCTCCAAACCCTAGTTCATCTCTTGTATCCAATTCTTGTCTCCATGTCCGGGATTGGTACTAGTAGGTTGCTAGTAGTGTTGATTACTCCTTGTAGTTGATGCTAGTTGGTTTATTTGGTGGAAGATCATATGTTCAAATCCTATATGCATATTAATACCCCTCTGATTATGAACATGAATATTCTTTGTGAGTAGTTACGTTTGTTCCTGAGGACATGGGAGAAGTCTTGCTATTAGTAATCATGTGAATTTGGTATTGGTTCGATATTTTGATGAGATGTATGTTGTCTAGCCTCTAGTGGTGTTATGTGAACGTCAACTACATAACACTTCACCATTATTTGGGCCTAGAGGAAGGCATTGAGAAGTAATAAGTAGATGATGGGTTGCTAGAGTGACGAAGCTTAAACCCTAGTTTATCGTTGTTTCGTAAGGGCTGATTTGGATCCATATGTTTCATGCTATGGTTAGGTTTACCTTAATACTTTTGTTGTAGTTGCGGATGCTTGCAATAGAGGTCAATCATAAGTGGGATGTTTGTTCAAGTAAGAACAACACCCAAGAACCGGTCCACCCACATATCAAATTATCAAAGTACTGAACACGAATCATATGAACATGATGAAAACTAGCTCGTTGATATTCCCATGTGTCCTCGGGAGCGCTTTTCCTATTATAAGAGTTTGTCCAGGCTTGTCCTTTGCTACAAAAAGGATAGGGCCACCTTGCTGCACTTTATTTACTTTTGTTACTTGTTGCTCGTTACAAATTATCTTATCACAAAACTATCTGTTACCACTTATTTCAGTACTTGTAGAGAATACCTTGCTGAAAAACCGCTTATCATTTCCTTCTGCTCCTCGTTGGGTTCGACACTCTTACTTATCGAAAGGACTATGATAGATCCCCTATACTTGTGGGTCATCAGCAATACACCGCTTTGCAACAAAAAAATACTGGGATCTGAGCTACAGCAAGAAGCAAACACCGCGCTCAAGTAGCCAAAATTGCTAATGTATTACCGATGGAGAGGCAGATGAGCAAGATATACACCAACAAGATTTTTAACAAGTAAGTCAGTTGTGTTACAATCTTATTTGCACAAGCATGAAGGTAGTAGGTGCCATGTAGAATGCAATGCAGTTGAAAAGCTTATTTGATAATGATGATTTTTCGAAAGTAGTTGTTGAGTACAGAGTAACCATGATGTGTAGTTGCCATGTTTACTCAACTGCAGTTTCCATGTTTACTCATCTGCAGTTGCCATGTTTACTCAACTGCAGTTGCCATGTTTACTCAACTGCAGTTGCCATGTTTGATGAACTGTAATTCCATTGGCCTTGATGGTATGGAATGCAAATGCCAATTAAAGATGTTATGCAATTGCCATGTTTACTCAACTGCAGTTGCCATGTTAAATGAACTGCAGATGTGTAACATCCCAAATTTCCCATTTGGAATGTTTTACAATTATAGCTAAGCATCTATGCATATTGTTTGAAATTGAGTGGCATTTGAAGTTTCAGAAGTTTTTGAGTTGTTGGAATTTGAATTCAAATTGGCAGTTGAAAATTATTTCAAAACTATGCCCCACAAATACTTGAGAAAAGGTATGAGAGGAGTAAACATGACACTCCAAAATGTCGATGAAAACATTGCCAAAAGCTTGAATTCAAATTTTGATTTTATTTGGGATTTTGAAAATGTTTTTTTAAGTTTGAGTTTTGCCTCGAAAATGTTCAAATTGTAGGAATATTCCCGATCATTTTGATATATATATGTCCTATATAAAATATATATATTTAATATGTTATCTCTCCTCCTAATTTCAAAAAAAAAAAAAAAAAACCCCAGCGCCACCAGCCAACTGCCCAATGAGCCCCGAGGCGTGCCCACCAGCAGCCAGCGCCAGCCTCACCAATGGCCAGCCAACCAACCCAGCATACCCGAGCCGACCGACCCAGCGCCGAAGCCCTTACCCCTCGGTCGCCCGACCGATCCGCCCCCTCCCTCCCCGCGACACCCCGACCCCACCCCTTCTTCCTCCCCAAACCACGCACAGATCGCCACGCCTCGCGGAATCCAAGAATCCGGGATCTCCTCCCCGATCCGCCCCCTCGCCCAAGTCGACGCCCCCCTTATAAATACCGCGCCCCTCGACCCGTTCCCCCACTTCCCCCCTCGCCCGACCCCTCTCTCTCTCCGCAATCCGTCGCCGGAGCCCGACGCCGCCGCCGCGCCATTGCTACCACCCCGGCCACCTCCGAACCCCACCGAGCTCCACCGAGTCCACCACCGAACCCCTCGCTCCGCCGCACCACCGGAGGTCTCCGCCGTCGCCGGACCACCGAGCCGCCCACTGTCGTCGTCGCCGAGCAGCCGTCGCCGTCGACCACCGCGGTAAGTCACCGGAACGCCTCCCCACCGTCCGATCCTATATCTAGGGTTTAGATTAGAAGTACCGAAGGGGTACGGTTTATTTTAAATAGACCCGGTTAGTTTTGGTTTTTATTTAGGTTTATTTGGACCAGCCCGATCGGGTTATTTTCTGTTAACCGCGGGCACGCTTTAGCTATATTACGCCTGAGCGTTAGATAGGCCCATTAGCGCCGGTTTTCTTTTTAGTTAATTTTTTCGTTTCTGTTTTTAACAGAATAGTTTCAGTTTTGTAAAATCCATATCTTTTAATCTACTTAATATTTTTAATTGATTCTTTTTTTGTTAGTTTGCAAATTTGTTGTAGTTTCTGTAGAAAATATGTTTAGTCATGTTAAAATTATTAGAAATTGTTTTATTTTATATTTAGACAGATTAGTAATTCTGCTATAAAATGAGTTAGGATTATTTTATTTTAGTGATTCTTTTTGTCACTACTTTATTTTGACCTTGCCTAACCGTAGGAATTTATTTGGGCATTTTAGATTTAATAAAAAAATAGTTTTAATCAAAATCATGTGGTTCTTATTTATTTAACTAGCTACTGTTTTCCTATTGTTTTATTTAGCAAATAATTTTATTTTTCCTATGTGATAGTTTATTTTAGGTTAGTTTCAGTAACTTTAGAACATGAACTTTTATTTACAATAACTAAAATTTTTATTTTATTTTCCCTTGCTAGGATTATTATAGGCATAATAGGAGTTCTATAATAGCTTTTGATGTGATTCTTTTTGCTCCTAGTTGCATGATGTTTTTTCTTCTGTTAGTTAGCAAAAACCCATGCTTAGGTTCTGTTAAGAAAAATTTGGTTGTGTAAAACTATTTCTTAGTTGTTGTTTGATGTGGTGAAAACATTGATTTGGGTTTTCTTCGAGTTTTCTTTGGGTTTTGGTTCAATTGTTTTGTGTGTTAAGTTAGCATGCTGTTATGTTAATAGATTGTATGCTCTTATGCTTATATGATTGTTGTTTGTCTCGGTAGAATTTCCGGAGTGCGAAGCTTGCTACCACGAGTCCCTAGCTTTCGAAGATCGTCAGCAAGGCAAGTCAATTGATCATGTTTTCTTTTACAATACCTATGATTTTATTTGCATTAGAATTATACCTCCCCACCATGCATGCAGTAGGAGAATTTTAAGTTATGTTCTTGAGTAGTATCATGAGGTAGGATGAAACCAATTCCCCTTGTTACTATGGCCCGGGACGAAGTAGTTTATTTTGCTATGCTCGTAGACGGGGTTGGTTGAGTGAATCATAAGGGAGATGTGAGAGTAAAGATGATGACAACCCCATGACTTCAAGCTCAAGATGGACTTCAAAATTCACTACTGGGTGGAGGACGGTTGACGGGCACCCTGGAGAAAACCAGCGGTTGGCCGGGATGCATGGAGAAGCGCCATGACATCTTGCGGAAAGCTTCACCCAGCCACGAAGAAACGGATGTATACCCCATTGACTGGAAGCTTACTTGTGCAGCCGCAAGCCATTATGGGCTCGGCTTGGTCAACCCTAGGTGTGACTCGGCGACGGTGCTACGAGATGTAGAAGAATGGTAGGATTGATGGGTACCGCAAGGCGAGAGGAACTCTTGGAAGACCCTATTTCGTTCGTCCGCCTTCAAACACCATGAAGTGCGAAGACTTAAGGAGGAACGAATCTTATGGGTAAAGTGCGCAAACCTCTGCAGAGTGAAGATCTAATCGGTTAGCCGTGTCCCGTTCTGGACAATTTGAGCCTCTGAACTTGGAGTATTTCGGATATCTCAACACCAAACTTAATAAATTAATTGAGGGGGTTATTTAATAATTGGGAATGAGACATTGGTTGGTGGAACCATCTCAATAACTACCAACATTTTGTAGTATTTGCAAACAAGTCCATTGTTGTAGGGAAAACTGGCTTTTTCAA
This sequence comes from Aegilops longissima, assembly GCA_021605205.1. Classification (NCBI taxonomy): domain Eukaryota; kingdom Viridiplantae; phylum Streptophyta; class Magnoliopsida; order Poales; family Poaceae; genus Aegilops; species Aegilops longissima. The sequence continues at coordinate 523,425,954 of CM038679.1, forward strand.
AAATGATGAAACTTAGAGCCCCACAGCCAAATTGCATATAGTGTTAGTAATTTTATTGTTGTTCTCTTCATGACTTGCCGGCATATTCAAAATGCTGACCTACACGGCTGCAACGTCTTATGTTGCAGAGGAGTTTTCCGATCAGGAGTGAGGCTACGATCTACGCTTGGCGATTACCCTATGGAGTCGGATGGACTCGCTATTTCGTCTACGCTTCCGCAGCTTTATTTAGTTTATTTCTCATGAGTTGGCCTTGACGAATTTATTCTATTGTAATAAAGACTCGATATGAGAATCGTGTAATAAATTCAGGTGTGATTGAACTTTGATTATTTCATCAATGTACTGTGTGTACCAGCATGATCTTGGGATGGTACAGCTACACAGAGACTTGACCGATTTTGGGTCGGGTCGCTACAAGATGCCATGTTTACTCAACTGCAGTTGCCATGTTTAATGAACTGTAGTTGCCATGTTTAATGAACTATACTTCCATTGACCAAGATGGTATGGAATGCGCATGCCAATTAAAAATGTTATGCATTTGCCATGTGAAAAAATATCATGCAGATGCCATAGCCATTATTCATTTTAGATGCCTTTCCTACATTACAGCCTACAAAAACATGAGGTGCTACAAAAAAACATCACGCAAGAGTTTAACAAAACCACACAGAACTTGCAGATTCCAGGAAGAAATAAAGCGTGCCAACATGTACACGGCTTACCAGGTGGACGAACATACATGAAAGGTGTGTTCTATCTTGGGCATGTCGGATTCAGAACCTGAAGACCCAGACAAAGGAAGGAACTACTTTGTGAAGGCCTTGATAAGCGAAGGCGAATACTACTGCCAATGCTGCAAATTCGAATGGGACGGGATTGTGTGCTGTAAAACACTAAAAGTAATGGACATGAACGTTGTGACACGAATGCCCCGCCATTTCATACGGCGGCGATGGACTTGGGACGCTGACGACGCATTGGTGCCGCAAACATCAAATGCAGTTTTGGTTGTGCATGACGAGAGACCAGAGTCAACCATGGAAGCCGTGAGGCACGTTGTGTTGACAAAGAACTATGCTGAGCTAATAGATGAAGCGTGCAAGAGTGATGAGACAGCGAGGGTCGCAGAAAAACACAGGAAGGCCCTCAAAAGAGAGCTTGATGAGATCAAGAAGAGAAAAGCTGAGGATGCCTTACACAGGTTCCCCCGCACCTCGAGTGTGCCTTCGTCCATGGGGCCATCATCTGAAAACTCGGAGGTAGGATCTGGAACAGCAAGCACACAAACCCAGGTCAGGAACCCGCCCCGTTCCATCACAAAGGGGCGTCCAAAAGAGATAAGATACAAATCGGGATTGGAGATTCAAGCAAAGCACAAGAAAACAAAGAAAGGGACGGGCAATCCGTAAGCTACATTGGAGCACTGTGACTTGGTTGTTGGTGACATTTTTTGCAAGCTAGCTGTTCTAAATTTGTAAAAATAGGAGAATGACTCTTGAGGGGCATCAGAATCTGAAAGGAAAATGCCATGAATCATGACTGCAGTTGCCACGTGTGTGGTACTGAATTTGCCATGTATTTTCTTCTGAATCTGCCGTATATTTTCTACTGAATCTGCCACGTTATTTCAACTGAATCTGCCATGTTATTTATATTGAATCTGCCATGTTGTTTATACTGAATGTGCCATGTTAGATGTACTGAATATGCCATGTTATTTGTACTGGCTCTGCATCGCGTAGATTTCCATGTTCAGTCAACGCATTTTAGTCACACATATTGTATTGTGTGCAAACTATGGGGAACAAGTTGAAACGGTCACGTGCAGCAACCGCAAAGGTTACGGCTGCGTGACAAAACTACCATGCTAGCCGGTACAGTTAGCAATGAAAAAAAGAACCAAATAGACAAACAAAAAAGGATGGTAACTTTCATTAACCGTGTGTGATGAACTACATTTGCCATGTTTTCGAACATCATATACGCATTCAAAACACCAAACTGGTACTACCAACGATGAACGCATAATAATACTGAAAAACATAAACGTATCTGTTGTCACACCTAAACAGGTTCACATCCACACATATATTACAAAAAATGTTCAAATGTCACTCACACACCACCACTACATACTAGGCTACGCGGAGATGCAGTCATAACATAGTACACGGACATAGTTTTGAAAGAACAAAGGTAATACCTTACATTCCTCGGCAACAGAATGTAAGGTATGCATTCGGTATGGAGCACCACGTGATCACTTGTACTTCTTGGTGGCTTTCTTGACAGCTTCCTCTATGAACTCACGTGCGTTGGACCGCGTGTTGAAATCTTCATTCATCAACCAGTTCCATGTGTAAATTTTGCGGAGCTCGACGACCATTGCAGCTGTGACGACAGGAACCCGTCGACCTTCCCACTTTGCAAGGTATTCCAACGTGTGAAATCCACAGTCGTGCCTATATAAGAAAAGAATCAGGTGAACTCACAAGAACAAAGAGAAAAATCATAAACTTCAATTCAGAGGTGACAAGAGGGTTAGCATTGGTGTAGAGGACACATGAAGAGAAGATGGGAAAATACCGGTTTCCTTGCTTCGTAGTCGCCACGTACTCAATTGGAAAATGTCTGATCTGGACCTTTGAGTTTTCGTAGTGACGGTTCCATGTCTCTTTGAGGTTGTTGATGAAGTATTGAGCATGCGTAGTAAGGTCTCAGATCAGCTTCAAACGCATTGAATCAAGCACCTCAAAACGTTGGTTCTTCAGGTCAAGGCAAATCGCGTAGTGGTGACCACACTTGTCATGTGGGTCCTATGGTGCAAGCTCCTGGAACATGGGGAACAAGACCTGCAAGTAAAATGAAGGAAAGAAGAAGCATAGTTCACATCAAGAACAGAAATGATGTAGTTAGGAAAATGACGTGTGAAGATATCATCGGTTGCACTAAGAGGCACATGAGTGACATAAAGCAGCAAGGGTCCAAAAAGTAAACCCACATAGAATGTTTAGTTATAGTGGGTAATTAAAAGAAGTTGCCATCCATGTATGAACAAAGTTGCCCTATATTTTAGTTTGAAGTTGCCACATAGGTTGTATGAAGAAGCAAATCAAAAGTCATTTTACATGGCAGCTGTTGCCACATGAAACAGCTGTCACAAAAACAGGGTGTAGCCCACATGCGAAGCATAGCTACTGGCAAAAACATACCATGGGAGGAAAAATGTGCATAAAAGGAAGGAATACTCACACATTTCTTCATTGTGAGCTTGAAATCACCATGCGCAGCAAAATGCTTCCTCAGGATTTTGTGGTGGAAGTCACCATCCCATATTTTGTAGGTCACATTGAACTGCATGATAGTTTTGTCGGGAGACATATCCATATGCCTGTTGATGAAGTCAATCCCACATGCAACTACATTCTTCGACATTTTACCGAGTGGCCTCATAGACTCGGCAAGATCACCCAGGTCGACGTATGTCGCATCTCATTGTATGATCTTGGTTCTGTCCAAACATGAGCTGTATGAAAATGATATAACATGAAAGAATCATGTATACTAAGTAAAAAAAAGAAATAAAACATAAACAGAGCATATCTAGAAATAGCAAAAGGAGGAATGGTAAAAAAATCAAAGCAAATGAGAGGTTATGTGGTGTGGTCATTACGCTTTCAGCTCCTTCATGTGCTTGCTGTTGGACCTCGCATTTCCAAAGCGCTTGACAATATCATACAGCTGGTTCTGATCCTTTGTGGCCTTGACTACCGGCTCATAATCATCCGCGGGTGGTGCGTGAACTACCCTATGCTGCCTCACAGAACCAGGGGTGGCACTTATAATGGTATCCTCAGATACTGACTCAGCATGCACGTTGGAACTTGATTGCCCCTGACCTCGTGAGGACCTCCTCTGCAATGCTGCCTCCTCAATCCAGCAGTAAGTTTCATCAATTGACGGCGTAATCTCCTCAGGGGTGGATGCAAGGATCAAAAAAGTGGGTTAGGATACCTGGAAAACAAAACAAAATAAGTGTGAAAGAAAGGGTGCAGAATATGAAATGTAGGTACAAAAAGTAGGGAGTTGCCATGTGGATGCAACCCCAGTTGCCATGTGTAGTGCATTGTAGTTGCCATATGAAAAGAACTACAGTTTCCATGTTGTATCAACTCCAGTTGCCATGTGCTTGCTGAATGGAAAATGCAGCATGGCAACAAAAATGTAGGTGACATTATGCAAGCAAATCCAGTTGCCATGTCCACCAGATAACATTTGCCATCACAAGTGAGAACCCAAACAAATGCTTGGGACAAAAGTCGGACTAAAAAGATGTATACAAGAAATGATAAACGCAGAAGAAATGTACCTTGCACAATTGGCTCTGTGAACTTCATAGCCTTCTTGCCCTTGACCATTGCCTGCGCCATCATTGGGGCCATGCCTGCCGGGAAAGCAAAGGCAACTGGCGTGGGATCTTGCACCACTAGTTGATCTTGACTGATGCCAAGGCTAAAGCTCGGTGGGGTGAAGGCCATTGCGTGCCTCTCCTGCCTACTGGCCAAACCGCGAACAACTTGCTGGGCAGAATCCAAGGGCGAAAGATCAACAAACATTTCTGCCTCGGCTGCTGCAGAATCATCATTGTAGGGCGGGGCGTGTTGTCAGCAGTATCAGTCACAGCTTTCTTGACAATCTTCTTGTTTGGACTGTAGGGGACACCGATGTTGATTGGGAGCTTAGAAGTGCGTAGATTTAAGCTGGGGTTCTCCATGGCGGGTAAAGACGCAGTTTGCTCCGGACATTCACCTCTGTTAGTCTTGCCCGGCTTGCCACCTGGGTCAGTTGTACTCCGGTCTTCCGTTCTCTCCATAACATTGCTTCTGGCAGGTGGTGGGACCAGTGTGGACGCAGGCACGTAACCAGAGTCATCTCTGCTGCTCCTAGCTACAGCCGGCGCGTTGGATATGTCTGTTGATCCCGCTCCGGGGGCTACGACACCTAGGTGGAAGACCAGCTCGCATAACGGTCGCCTTAGCAACCTCTGGAGCACCAGAAGTTGGAGCTGTTGTGCCAAGTGTCTCACCTGTGGATGGCGTATCATTATGAACTGTCGCCTCAGCCCCTTCTTTCGTGGACACAGAAGTGCCACCACCCACGTGCTTGGAATCCGTGTCAGATGAGCGGGAATCTTCCTTGCTTAGGTTGATCTTGGGGGCATCCACTTCAACACTTGCTGATCGGGTGGCATGGCTCACAGCAGCATCCTTCATTGCCAGCAGAGTGGGCAATATTTCAGCAGTCCTGGCAGATACCGACCCGTCACTCCCAAATCTACGGATGCCTGTTGTTGTAGCCTGCACATCTGCAACCGACGGAGATGGTCGACCGCTTGCATCAGAGCTAGTGGGAACAGTGGACGGTGCAGCAGCAGGTTTGTCAACTGGCGCCTCATGAACGTCTGAGTTGCCACCTGTCGACAGCTTTGAGTGTATGCGTTCGAGTGGGTCTCTGGGGTTCTGCTTGGTCACGTGTGTGGTAGTCTTCTTCACCCCGCAAAAAAAACAGACATGAACATTGTTAGATGAACAGCTGGTAGTTGCCATGTAGGTGGAATAAGAGTTGCCATGTGGCCTAGTTAGCAGTTGCCATGCAGAATAAGCAGGAGTTGGCATGGTAGCCATCTTAAAAAAAATGAAAAAATGTGTGATGTGCCAGGGTTTCCATTTCAAAACTAGGTATGAATGAGTACACAAGCCAATGCAAAAGCTGGTAGTTGTCATGTACGTGAAATAAGAGTTGCCATTTTGCCTAGTTAGCAGTTGCCATGTAAAACAAGCAGGAGTTGCCATGCAGTAAAAACAAAGAGATAATGGGAAAAATAGCAGATGCAATGTGGGACTGATGGCAGTAGCTCATGTGGCAAGCTGAACAGCTGCATTGAAAAGCAAAACTATATCACTATGGTAATGAAAGAACAGGCATAACCTACTTCTTGACTGTCTTCCTCAAGTCTAGCAACACGACAGGATCCCCGGTGTTGGACATCGATGTACGAGGAGATGACCTAGTGGAAGGGGTGTCACCAGCAGTAGGGGCACCCTTGTTCAATCGAGCAGAAACACAGGTTGGCGTTGGTGCTTGTTTCTTCGTAACTGCTCGTCCACCAGCTGTTGCCTCGCTGCACGTATAAGAAAGTGGCAAAAAAAGGTGCCAAGTGTCAGAAACGAGAATTGTTCCACGCTTAGCAAAACAAATGGAAAAAAGGGCCAGTCTGTTCAAAAGGAGAGACAAAACAAAACACTAAAATAGAAGTCGAACCTCCTCCTAGCAGCTACGGGATCGGTCCTAGACCTCTTGCCAGGAGAGCCCTGCCCAACATCCTCTGGATCCCTCCCCCTCTTTGAGGGCGACACCCCCTTGCCTCTTGCAGCTGTCTATTCTTTGACTTTCTCCGATGAGGGTACATCTGGTGCAGCCTTGCCCTTCTTACCACCTGCACGTACTTCAACATGTTCATCATCGTTGGTGTCATGTTGCATGTTCTCCATGTCATCGTCATCGTCCTTGTTGGGAGTAGCATCTCCATCTAGTTCATCTTGTGTGTCAGGAAGCTCTTGCAAGCTGTTATAGTCGTACCAACCATGGCAACCAGTTGGCCGATGTGTCCATTCTGCAACAAATGGAGTGAACTGCCTCGCAACCGCGTCGCTGTCAGAGCCATTAAGGGACGTCCAACCCTCAACCAACTTCCCAAGCAAGCTGGTCATTCCGGATGCAAACTTCCCAATTAGATGCTCAACAGGTGCCCTCGCCTGTGCACGAAACAAGAAGCAGCAGTAACCAACCATATTAGAGTCACGTGCACAAGATCAAATAAACCAAACACAACCATAGACATATATCCTTGATTACCTCAGCAGGACAAGACGGAGCTGAGTGCACGTCCATCCACTTTCCAAAGTTTTGAGGCCCACCAAACACGCTGTAGTCTATAGCATGCTTGGCCATTAGCTGGAAAATAACCAAAAAACAGCTAGCATGTAAGAGAGAAAATAATGAAAACTAACTAACAGTTCATGTATTGCAAAAAAAAGAGGAAGAGGATAGAGGTTTCAAAATGGATGGCAGAGTTGCCATGTGGCGTAAGACATGGATACCCAGCGCAGACAACCATGGCTAACAAGGTAGTCATCTCTTGTTAGCCACAGACGGTTGCCGTATGGGGCTTTTTTCATATGTTATGCAGCGTCAAAATTGAAAGAATGACATGCAAAGAAAGAAGCCAGAACTAACCTGCAGTTTCCCATATTTCGTATCAGTTACCCTGTCTGCGGCAAGCACAGCCTTGACAACATCGTAAGTCCACGCAGAAACAGCAAACTTGTGTGGAGGCGGCAGACCTCCTATCCCAGTAAAGTCCACAGTGGACAGATCAAGACGATCGACGTACATGAGCTGACGTACAACAATTTAAAAGGCAGAAATATCAGTTGCCATCATGGTATTTTGCAAAAAGAAGCTAACGTATGTTCCTTCAATCATCAAGTTGAAGGGCATGAAGAAAGAAAGAGTTGCCATCTATATGTGTTATTTGCCATCATGTTGTGCTGGCAGTTGCCATCTTGTTATGATGGTAGTTGCCACAATGTCACCATCATGGTTGCCATGCATACTCAAGGTGCTAAGAGTATCTGCAAAAGGAGTAGTAAAAAATACCACTAAATGGAGTCGACAACCCTTCTGGTACATCTTGTTTTAGAGTGCATCATGCAGGAAGTCCGCAATGAACTTCCACCAATTCATGTTCTTCACATCTTTCAGTTTTGCCTGCACGACACAAATTTCAAGACAAGAAGTTGCCACATCAGAAATCAAAATGGAAAAACATCAAAATAACTGGCAGTGACTAGCTTACAGATGACATCGTAGTCAAAAGATTGAAGGAAATAAAGGAGAAGAGATAGATCATTCACCAGGATGGGGAAGCATTTGTTGCTTGGGCGAAGAGATGTGGTCGGTGCAAAACAACTGAGATCAGGTACATGAGTAGCTTCATCTTAAAAACCTCACCATGGGTTGTCATGGCCTCCAGCGAATTTGCCAGCAAAGTCGTGTTCGGCATGGATGCCATCCCAGGAAACGAACAAGCAAACAACATTTCCTCAATCTTATTATTGACGTTATACAGGACTTTGATTTCTCCACGGGGCACACCCAAAGTGCAGAACACGGATTCCTCATCTAACGGCAGTCTTCCACGTCTCGGAATCACAAATTCCACAGGCGGGCTCAGAAATCACCGAGCCGACATCAGGTTCACTAGATTCTTGCACCGAACATCCATCAGAGCCTGCATCCCCATCTCAGCAGTAGCTCCCTTCTGGTCGTCGGTAAATCCATCGGTCAATATAGTCAGGCGTTCCTGTGAAGCCCTATTGCGATTACGTTTCTTCTTCTGCAAAACAGACAAATGATCATTTGTTGCCATGTTTCACTATCATGAAAATTTAGTTCCTAACAGACGATTGCAAACTCAATGTGACATTCAAAACATATGGGGGGAGGGGGGTGGACAGTTACCTCATCGTCGTCTTTTGTCCGTCCAGTTGCGCGATTCTGCTACGGCAACTCCATGAAATCATCATCATCGTCTTGATGATCGCCGCGAGCCATTGTGCTGAGGTAAGAACAAAGCAAAATGTCAGGGTGAAAATGAAAGTATGAAGTAAGCAGTTGCCACCTGACAGAATGTACTTGCCACATGGGCTCAATTGAAAGTGGCAAAAAGATTAGGCAATATCATATGAACACCCACACCCCCTATGATTGTCCAACAAGAAATGTGGCAACTAAAACACGTTGGCTTCATTTGAAAATGTACAGATCATAAGGCACTTAAAACAAAATGTTGAAGTTGCCATGTTAGCACAAGATAGTACAAAAGAAAGGCACAAATCTTCCACTACACCAACATATAATGTGGCAACTCACACCCTGTACTCATACAAAAAATGAGTTGCCATATGTTCAAAGGCAAATGTACTACGTTGAAATTGCCAAGTTAAAATGCAAGACAATTCAAAAGGTGCTGAAAAAAATCCACTGAACAACCTGTAATGTGGCAATTCACACACTGACCTCATATTAAAAATGAGTTGCCATGTAATACGGCCAAATATGTTCAGATATCACAAGTCACCATGGCAAAACACAAAATTGAGCCTATAGAACAGTGAATTTGCCACATTATCCTGTCTACAGCATGGCAATGTAATACGGCCAAAAAATGTTCAGATATCACAAGTCACCATGGAAAAACACAAAAAATGAGTCTATAGTATAGTGAATTGCCACATTATCCTGTCTACAGCATGGCAACGGCCATAGTGTGCTCACAGAAATACTTGCCACATGGAAAGCATATTTGTGGCAACTGAAAACAGTTGATCAGGAAATTAGTTGCCATCCAGTGCACATAGTTGCTGAAACTGCCATGACTACCTATATACTACACTTTATCATGCCTACAACATGGCAACAGCCAGAGTGTGTTCACAAAAATAGTTGCCACATGGAAAACATATTTGTGCAACTGACATAGTTGATCCAGGAAATTAGTTGCCATCCAATGCGGAAAGTTACTGAAACTGCCATGACTGCCTTCATACTACACTTTGAAAAACAACTACCTAGATCTAGTTGTTGGCAACTATCATAACCTGGAATTCATCAACAAAAACTTCCTGCACTGATCGCAAATAGCATTTCGAGACAATACATAACTAATGACTAGAAAAACGCCGGCTCAATCCCAAGGCAGAACCAGGATGTGGCTGCGGACAGGCCGAGCCACACCGGCATGACAGCCACCACGGTGGCGACGAAATTGCGCAATGCCACCCAAAACGACAAGCACAGGACTCCGCCGCCGGCGGGAACGCCAGAGCATCGCGAATCTGCCTGAATCTCGATGAATCTCGAGCGGAACATTGACCACGGAGGAGAGGGGAGAATGCAGGCAAGGAATGTGAGCGTGGGAAGGAGCATTACCTTCAATCTGCATGCACTCCGGCGAAGACGCTCCGGTCCGGCGAGTCCCACCGATGGCCGCGAATGCCATCGACTGTTCCGCCTCCGCCGTCGCCTTCTCCTCTCGCCTTCTCTTCCAATCGAATGAACTGCGGGGTGGGTTGGGTGAGTAATGAAGTGGCGAGTAAATGGAACCGTGAGAGGAGGGGGGGCGAAGTGCGCGATGTGGTTGACGGCAACCGCAGTCGGGTGTGCACGTGCGGGCGCAAAGTAGTTCCACCGCACGCCACCGAGTGGCAACCGTTGACCGCGAAGAGGCAACCGCGTGTGGGCGAACTCTCTCACACACCACACACGCGACTTGTCCTACGTGGCACACAAAATCAGCCAAAACGTGCCAAGATTCATGCAGAAACTGTTCAACGGCGATGGAGGTGTGTGGTTGAGTTGGCTAACGCCCACACGTGTGGGCGTTAGTGTTTTCGAAAAATAATCCATGTCCTCGCGTGCATTTATTTGGGGATTCAAAAAGTTTAAAAACTGTAACTTCTGATTTAAGTGTCGAAATTCAATTTCGTTTTCACAATTGGCTTTCTCGCAACGAGTACTTCGAAACTAGATCTCATATAGATAGGTTTCGTTAAACTTTTTTTCAAGGCAAATTTGAATACGATGGAGGCAACTTTAGTGATATTGAAAAGCAACTTCATTTTTTCCCAGTAGGACCGCCTATTAGGTTGGTTTGTGTAAAAAATGAGAAAACCACACACAACATGATGCACCTTCTACATATGGAAAAGTCTAAGTTCACCATTTATGGAGCTATTGGAGGCAAAATAAGTACAATAACTTTCAGATTGTTATGCACTTGAGTATCACCTAAAAAAATTAGCAATTTTTGGGGTGTTTTTGTGCAATTCGAGTGCATTCAACAAGCAACTCATGTGTGTTTCCTATTGGTTGGTTTGTGTAAAATGAGAAAATCAAGAAAATTTGTGCAAGTCCAACTCATCTTGTGTGTGTATGCAACTATATACATCTGCATATAGCAATTGTTCTAGCAAACTCTAAGCAACTGCCCCCCTAGCAGAAATCCACACAACTGTTCTAGCAAGATCCAAAGCCACTATTCCTAGGAAAAAATCCAGGCAATTGTCCTAGAAAATCCAAGCAATTGTAATACCAAAACGCAATGCAAAATTGTTTATAGAAAAACCAAGCAAATGTATTACCAAACAACAATGCAAAATTATTCTAGCATAACCGAGCAGCTATCCTACAAAACCAAGCAACTATACTATCCAATCCAAGCAACTGCATTACTAAATAAGAAGTATAAAAAATTGTCCTAGCAAAACCAAGTAACTGTCCCTAGCATTCCTACTTAGATTGTCTACTTTAGACAAAAAAACGTATGACCAACTTCAATAGCCTTTGTGGACAGCTATCTTACCCCTCCCCTCCCCTCCCCATGCAACTTAGTTATTCTAACAAAAATCCAAAACAAGTCAATTACAAAGAAAACACAAAATGAAAATTGTTCTAGCAAAACAATCCAAGCATCATCTCACCAAAACAAAGCAACTATATTACAAAAAACACAAATGCAAAAGTTGTTCAAAATGAATCCAAGCAACTGTCCCAACAAATCACGAGAACTTGACAATTATAATTACTTTCCTAACAATGATGCCCGGTTTGCATGTCAACGCTAATTAGTTGGCTACGGTACTAGGACAAGTTGTCTGTCGGTGTAGCTCATGCTGCATGTACTCTGAAACATAGTGTTGGCATACTCGATTGTGTGGTAGACAACTTATATGTGAATTTAGTGAACATCATGGTCATGGGAGGCAACTTATTAAGGACTTCTCCTTGATAGCAATTACAGTAGGCACACTAAGAAGTTGCTTTCCTATAACACTAAAGTTGCCTCCACAGCACCCAAAGTTGCTCAGAAAAAAAGTTCGTCGAAATATACCCATATGGGATCTAGTTTTGAAGAACTCGTCGTGAAAATCCAAATGGCAAAAACGAATCTAAATTCTGATACTCGAATCAAAAGTTATGGCTTTTTAAATTTTGTAAAACCCAAATAAATGCACGTATTTTTTTCTTTCTTCACTTGTGTTCGGATGGAACAAGGACCAGATAGTTTCCTTTTTTATCAGAATGTGACGACACACACCCTTTATGGAAGGTATGCTCAGATGCAATGTGTCTTTTTTTTGTCGCATAGCATGTGCGCTTGAGAAGCCCAATTAGCGCAACTGCACTGATAAGTATTTGGGGGGGAAATTGCTGATGTCAAAATTATTAAGAGAGAAGGGATTTTTTTAGCACTGCGGCTGTTGTTGCTCTAACAGATGATGAAAAACTGGTGTCAAAAAAATTAGAAAGCAATTGAAACATGAGATTCAGCTGTGGGGAGGCCGGGAGGCAGATACGACGGTCGTCAACAGCCGATCACGATTTCGATCGGCAGAGGTTGCAGGGGCCGAGGAGTGTTGGGTTCTACGGTAGGGTGCGTCGACTGCAAATTAAAAATTCCTACGCGCAGAACATCCAGGAACATGCTACGGGAGATGGATCACAGTTCGTTACCACTAGACGCGCAGTGTCGTGCAGCGGAAGAAGAGTTGGGGCAGCGCGTCCGCGTGGATCATCTCCTCCTTGTTCGATCTCCCTCGAGCGGTCGGTCGTCCGATCGCACGTACGAGTTCGCCGGAGCGGCAAAAGTGCACCGCCTCTAACGATATCCGCGCGTGCGGGAGGAACGTCGTGCGGCGGACTGCTAGGTCCGATCACACAGTCGGCGGCGAGTGGAGGTGGCTATTCGCAACACATGCAAACCCTCCTGAGGCCGAAGCGATCAACCTCCTGAGGCCGAAGTGATCTGCCTCCTGAGGCCGAAGCGTTCTCACTCTCCTGAGTGTGCCGCACCTCCACTTTATATAGGCGTCCGTCGCGAGCTCAACACTTGGGCCTCGCACGGACCCTAAAGCCCAAAGTCTACTCGGTCACGTTCCTAGTCTAGTTCGGATCACATCCAACCAGTGTCCTACGAACTGACCTCGTAGGTTCCTTCCCTTAAGCGCGCCACCCTTAGGTTCAAGTCGGCTTGGTCACAGTTCGGATCACCTCCGACCTGTACGGTTGGTAGCGGCCTCTAGCAAGGCGTGCCGACCACCAAGCAGACTATGAAGCTGGTTAGGCGAACCTGTACAACGTGTCACACTTCTGTTCCCTTTGCCGCACGATATATGTTGTCGGGCTCAAGGCGAGACTGTCATCCTTGTGCTAACCCGACCTCTTTCTCGTTCCAGTGATACCGACCACAATCCGGATTATCTCATAATCCTTGTCGCATGGCCATGATGTTCCTGGTCAGATCACACGAGGGGCCCAGAGTATATCTCTCCTGATCGGAGGGGCAAATCCCATCTTGCTCGACCATGTCTCGCAGCATGGGATTGGACAAACCCGAAACCTACGCTTGTAACTACCAATCACGGAGTAGCGTTTGGTCGGCCCAAAGCAAGTCTATCACCATCTCGAGTACATCGTCACTCAGGTCTTAGGACATAGAACGTATGTTGTACTAGAGACTCACAGATGACATATCGCTGTGTCTCATAGTTGGGTCTGTCCAACTCGGACCTTATCTCGACACGGATCCGACTATGTCGGATCCGACATTGTTATGCACTTGAGTATCACCTAAAAAATTAGCAATTTTGGGGTGTTTTTGTGCAATTCGAGTGCATTCAACAAGCAACTCATGTGTGTTTCCTATTGGTTGGTTTGTGTAAAATGAGAAAATCAAGAAAATTTGTGCAAGTCCAACTCATCTTGTGTGTGTATGCAACTATATACATCTGCATATAGCAATTGTTCTAGCAAACTCTAAGCAACCCTAGCGTAAATCCACACAACTGTTCTAGCAAGATCCAAAGCCACTATTCCTAGGAAAAATCCAGCAATTGTCCTAGAAAATCCAAGCAATTGTAATACCAAAACGCAATGCAAAATTGTTTATAGAAAACCAAGCAAATGTATTACCAAACAACAATGCAAAATTATTCTAGCATAACCGAAAGCAGCTATCCTACAAAACCAAGCAACTATACTATCCAATCCAAGCAACTGCATTACTAAATAAGAAGTATAAAAAATTGTCCTAGCAAAACCAAGTAACTGTCCCTAGCATTCCTACTTAGATTGTCTACTTTAGACAAAAAAACGTATGACCAACTTCAATAGCCTTTGTGGACAGCTATCTTACCCCTCCCCTCCCTCCCCATGCAACTTAGTTATTCTAACAAAAATCCAAAACAAGTCAATTACAAAGAAAACACAAAATGAAAATTGTTCTAGCAAAACAATCCAAGCATCTGTCTACCAAAACAAAGCAACTATATTACAAAAAACACAAATGCAAAAGTTGTTCAAAATGAATCCAAGCAACTGTCCCAACAAATCACGAGAACTTGACAATTATAATTACTTTCCTAACAATGATGCCCGGTTTGCATGTCAACGCTAATTAGTTGGCTACGGTACTAGGACAAGTTGTCTGTCGGTGTAGCTCATGCTGCATGTACTCTGAAACATAGTGTTGGCATACTCGATTGTGTGGTAGACAACTTATATGTGAATTTAGTGAACATCATGGTCATGGAGGCAACTTATTAAGGACTTCTCCTTGATAGCAATTACAGTAGGCACACTAAGAAGTTGCTTTCCTATAACACTAAAGTTGCCTCCACAAAGACCCAAAGTTGCTCGTAAAAAAGTTCGTTAAATATACCCATATGGGATCTAGTTTTGAAGAACTCGTCGTGAAAATCCAAATGGCAAAACGAATCTAAATTCTGATACTCGAATCAAAAGTTATGGCTTTTTAAATTTTGTAAAACCCAAATAAATGCACGTATTTTTTTCTTTCTTCACTTGTGTTCGGATGGAACAAGGACCAGATAGTTTCCTTTTTGTACTGTAACGACGACACACACCCTTTATGGAAGGTATGCTCAGATGCAATGTGTCTTTTTTTTGTCGCATAGCATGTGCGCTTGAGAAGCCCAATTAGCGAATCGCATCGATAAGTATTTGGGGGAAATTGCTGATGTCAAAATTATTAAGAGAGAAGGATTTTTTAGCACCGCGCTGTTGTTGCTCTAACAGATGATGAAAAACTGGTGTCAAAAAATTAGAAAGCAATTGAAACATGAGATTCAGCCGTGGGAGGCCGGAGGCGATACGACGATGCGTCAACAGCCGATCACGATTTCGATCGGCAGAGGTTGCAGGGCCGAGGAGTGTTGGGTTCTCTGGTAGGGTGCGCCGATCGCAAATTAAAAATTCCTACGCCAGAACATCCAGAACATGCTACGGAGATGGATCACGATTCGTTACCACTAGACGCCGCAGGTCGTCGCAGCGGAAGAAGAGTTGGGGCAGCGCGTCCGCTGCGGATCATCTCCTCCTTGTTCGATCTCCTCGAGCGGTCGGTCGTCCGATCGCCGCGACGAAGTTCGCCGAGCGGCAAAAGTGCACCGCTTAACGATATCCGCTGCGCGGGAGGAACGCCGGCGGCGGACTGCTAGGTCCGATCACACACCGGGCGGCGAGTGGAGGTGGCTATTCGCAACACATGCAAACCTCCCGAGGCCGGCGATCAACCTCCCGAGGCCAAGTGATCTGCCTCGAGGTCAAGCGTTCTCACTCTCCGAGTGTGCCGCACCTCCACTTTATATAGGCGCCCGTCATGAGCTCAACACTTGGGCCTCGCACGGACCCTAAAGCCCAAAGTCTACTCGGTCACGCTCCTAGTCTAGTTCGGATCACATCCAACCAAAGGTCCTACGAACCGACCTCGAGGTTCCTTCCTTGCTGCGCTACCCCTTAGGTTCAAGTCGGCTTGGTCACAGCTCGATCACCTCCGACCAGACGGTTGGTAGCGGCCTCTAGCAAGGCGTGCCGACCACCAAGCAGACTATGAAGCTGGTTAGGTGAACCTGCATAACGTGTCACACTTCGCTCCCTTTGCAGACGATATATGTTGTCGGGCTCAAGGCGAGATTGTCATCCTTGTGCTAACCCGACCTCTTTCTCGCTCCAAAGATATCGACCACAATCCGGATTATCTCATAATCCTTGTCGCATGGCCATGATGTTCCCGGTCGATCACACGAGGGCCCAGAGTATATCTCTCCGATCGAGGGGCAATCCCATCTTGCTCGACCATGTCTCGCAGCATGGATTGACAAACCCAAACCTACGCTTGTAACTACCCGATCCACGGAGTAGCGCTTGGTCGGCCCAAAGCAAGTCTATCACCATCTCGAGTACATGCGTCAGCTCAGGTCTTAGGACATAGAACGTATGTTGTACTAGAGACTCACAGATGACATGTCGTTGTGTCTCATAGTTGGGTCTGTCCAACTCGGACCTTATCTCGACACGGATCCGACTATGTCGGATCCGACTATGTCGGATCCGACCAGACCTTTCCAAGTCCATATTATCAGGTTAGCATCCAATGCTCCATGGCTAGTGAGACCGAGCCATCGACCGTGTCATATGCTAGTCTAGTAGGCTGCGCATCCACACAGCCCTTTCGACTAGGGACCTTTTAGGACAGTCATCATACAATGCATAGTCCCACAAACAAGTCACGTACTTGCTGATACACATCATTGATAATGTCCAAGGACTATCTTTATTCATAAACACATAGGAAATATCATCATACATGATTGCCTCTAGGGCATATCTCCAACAGTCTCCCACTTGCACTAGAGTCAATCAAATAGACATCGAATGCCTATAGCTCTAACGCGCCCCTCATGCTTGGGTTGTGGAAGCGGCTTAGTCAACGGATCTGCAACATTTGCATCCGTGAATCTTGCATAACTCTACATCACCATTCTTACGATCTTCAGACGTGATATTTCCGGTCTATGTGTCCGACCTTGTTGTGATTCCTCGGCTCCTTGGCTTGTGCGATGGCACCAGAATTATCACAATAAAGGTCCAACGGTTTCACCGAGGCTGGGAAAATACCATGATCATCCGAAAATGCCGGATCCAAACACCTTCCTTTGCAGCTTCACAAGCCGCAATGTATTCGCTTCGTGGTAGAATCGCCACCGATCCTGCTTGGAACTCATCCAAAGGTAATCGCTCCTCCGCTCAGACGCATACGAATCCAGACTGCGATCGACATCATCTCTGCCGGTTTGGAAACTAGCATCGACGTAACCCTCACGACGAGCTCTTCCTCACCTCCATAAACTAGGAACATCTCTTTAGTCCTTTTCGTGTACTTCAAAATAGTCTTTACCACTGCCCGCTGACTCTCACCGGTTGGCCTGGTATCTACTTGTAAGGCTTATTGCAAAAGCAACATCAGGCCTTTTACATATCATGGCATACATGATGGATCCGATTGTCGAGGCATACGGAATCCTACTCATCCCGCTTCACTCATCGATGTCGAAGGACTCGAGTCTCGCTTAGCCTTATACCATGTGAGAGTGGCAAGAACCCTTTCTTCGCTTCACTCATGTTGAACCGCTTCAACACTTTATCTATGTACGTGTTCGCTTAAGCCGAGCAGCCTCCTCGATCTATCTCTATAGATCTTAATGCCTAAAATATAGACTGCCTCACCAAGGTCTTTCATCGAAAACTTGCCATTCAATGATTCCTTGACCGAGTTTAGCATTGAAACATTATTTCCGATCAGTAGTATGTCATCCACATACAAGATCAAAAACACTATCGAGCTCCCACTTAACTTCTTGTATAAACAAGAGTCCTCTTCGCTTTTGATGAAACCGAGACCAGTGACGACCTCATCAAAACGAATGTTCCAACTCCGAGATGCTTGCTTCAACCCATAAATGGATCTCTTGAGCTTGCATACCTTACTACTGCTAGTCGGATCGACAAAACCTCGGCTGTATCATATACATGTCCTCGGTTAAATTTCCGTGGAGGAAAGCCGCTTTGACATCCATCCGCCATATCTCGTAATCGAAATATGCAACTATAGCTAGTATGATCCTCACCGATTTCAGCATCGCTACCGCCAGTAAGTCTCGTCGTAGTCAATTCCTTGAACTTGTCCATAACCTTTAGCGACAAGTCGAGCTTTGTGGATCTGAACATTTCCATCCACATCGGTTTTCTTCTTAAAGACCCATTTGCAACCAATGGCGTTACGCCAGTGGCGGATCAACCAAGTCCTGCATTTGATTCTCATCCATGGACTTTAACTCGGATCTCATGGCCTCTAGCCATGCCTCGAATCTCGGCTCACCATCGCCTCGATACGTGGCCGGCTGCCGCTTAGCAACAATACATCGCGCACTCGCGAATCTTTCCGACCTCCGTGGTTCCGGTGCCGCCCACTACGGGTTCCCCGACCGACTCCAGATGATTTCATCACCACCGAGTCGCCCCGAGTGGTCCTCAAATTTCTTCGAGTCGAAGCATCCTCCCACCGCCTCCCGATCGAGAAACTCTTTCTCAAGGAAAACCCTGCTCCGAGCAACAAACACTTTGTTCTCTTCCGGTTGTAGAAGCTATATCCCAAGGTTTCTCGATATCCCACTTAATATGCATTTATCCGACTTGGGTGTAAGCTTGTCCGACATAAGTCGCTTGACAAATGCTTCACAACCCCAAATCTTTAGAAAAGACAAACTAGGACTCTTCCCACCACATCTCATGCGTGTCTTGTCTATGGATTTTGATGGTACCCTATTAAGTGTGAAAGCTGCAGTTTCTAGAGCGATCCCCAAAATGACAAGGGTAAATCCGATTTTCTCATCATAGACCGGACCATGTCCAACAAGGTCCTATTCCTCCGCTCGACACGCCATTTCTCCGTATGCATCTGAGGTGTGAGCTGAGGTACTATACCTCGACTTTTCAGATGATCATCGAACTCCTGGCTCATGTACTCACCTCCACGATCGATCGCAGAAGCTTTATAGTCTTGCCGAGCTAATTCTCAACCTCGCTCAAACTCTTTGAACTTTTCAAAAGTCTCCGACTTGTGCCTCATCAAATAGATATATCCATATCTACTCAAGTCGCCGGTAAAAGTCACGGCATCGATAGCCACCTCGGCGGTTGTGCTCATTGGACCACACACATCACTATGTATAAGTTCCAATAGTTTCGGACGCCTCTCGCAACTCTTTGCGAAAGGAGACTTAGTCATCTTGCCGAGCAAGCATGATTCACATGTCTCAACGACCAAGTCGGACGGGTTAGAGCCCATCATCATGGAGCTTCTTCATGCGTTTGAGACTAATGTGTCCAAGCCGCAATGCCGTAAGTATGTCGGATTTATCTCATTTGGCTTATGCCTCTTGACATTCACGTTATAGACCGTTCCTGTTCTAGATTCAATATAAATAGCCCATCAACAATGGGTGCATAGCCGTGGAACATACCATTCAAAAATATCGAACAACCATTGTCCTTTAAATTGAATTCATAACCTTGACTCATCAAACATGAGGCGTAAATAATGTTCACTAAGTGCAGGAATGTAATAACAATTATTCAATTCCATAATGAATCCGAAGGAAGTGGAGCTGCATCGCGTCGACCTCCAACGCAGCAACTCTTGCTTTGTTTCCGACCTCGATGTCAATCTCCCTTGTGCCACACGCCTAGTTCTTACCAGCCCTGCATCGAGTTGCAAATATGAACAACCGATCCGTATCAAATACCCAAGAGCTACTAGGTATGTCAGCAAGGTAAATGTCTATAACATATGCAACAAGTGTACCTTTGCTCAAGAAGCATTTCCGCCTTCTTGCCATGCTCGCAAGCCACTTGCTACGCTTTCTTCCAAAGGACCGGTCTCCTTGCAATGAAAGCAAACGGTCTTCGAGTCCGTCCAGACTTCACGCAAAGGGCGAGGTTACCATCTCCGTGCCTTTGCCTTAGCCTTTTCTTGGACCAACTCTTCTTGAACTTAGCGATTTCGCACCATCAACACTTGATGCGTGCCTTTCTTAATATCCTGCTCGCCACCTTGAGCATCCCATGCAATTCAGTGAGTTTCTTATCCATGCCATGCATATGATAGTTCGAGATGAACGCCCCATAGCTGGGCGGAAGAGAACCCGTAACAAAGATCGTAGCCAGCTCATCCAAGAGCGGAAGCCCAAACGATCCAAAGCTTGCACATATCCGATCATCTTGATCACATGAGGGCTCATGGATCACCTTCCTTCAGCTTACAATCCATCAAGGATCGCCAGACGTTGAACCTTTCGGTCCTAGCTCGTGTTCGAAACATGCTCTTGAGACTCTCGATCATATCGTAAGCCTCAATATTTTCAAATGTTGTTGCAAATCGGGCTCCATACAAGCCAAAGATCGACAACCGATCTCCGCTGATTCATCAACGAAGTTTCGTAGGCATTCTTAGCTGTGGCACTAGCATTATCGGCAGGTTCCTCCGAAGTGGATCCTCTAGAACATGTTCCTTTTATCGTGCTTGATAACAATTCTCATATTTCTATACCGGTGGTAAAGTTTGTTCCATTCAGTTTATCCTTTTCCGTAATTGATTTCAATGCAAAGTTGGGTTGAGGTGGTGCCATTGATCTACAAATGAGAATATGCAATCACTAAGCAATGTGTTTATGTAGAGTAATTCTAGCCTAAACAGTAAATACTCCCATCAAGTCAAGATCCCTCCGCAAACTCTCAATGATTCAGATCCGACTAGCGATGCGATTAGTGAGCTTTAGCATCATCGCTAGCCAACATACCTATCCGTAAGCAACTCCTTGCTAATTGCATCTCTATACGACTCGCCGATCGGGAAGGTATCTCATACCCGCCCCCAACCTTTTTGCCACAAGGCCCAAAACCGCTTTTGATAGCCTTGTCAAGTTAACTCGATGTAAAGGTATGTCCGTGTCCGACATTTAACCCTTCAGCTCAAGGACACCCAGAGCACCCCAATTTTATGAGCCCACTACTAGACGTGATTTGACGTGCGAAGGTGCAACATCGGGATGGCAATTCGCTTGATATTCATGAGGCATCATTCTATCATTTTAACATGCATAGAAACAAAGAAGCATAACAATCACAAATATAACGATATTGTGAAATAGTATGGCTCCTTCATGGACGTTGTTCTAGGTCGGCTCCGACCGGCGACCATCTACTTAACTCCATCTTGTTTGTCATGCCGAGACGCCAAGCCGCCAACCTGATCTCTATTATCCAACTACTACAACTAGTAATGAATTTTACATAGAGTCACAAGTCGACACGCAGGTCGTTATACATTATAATGACAGCACTTTATTCTCGCCGGTGACAAACATGACACGCAGCCACGTGATAAATTACACACATGCATCACATACACATGAGCCATACTATTCACATCAAACCTGCAAAACAAAGTTATGCATAGAATCGCATTCTACCGGTTTGTGTGTCGGGTACGAATACACGGCGCCATTTAACACGGGCGTCCCATCTCGAACTCCGATCACGCCAATTCTCCGATCCGACCGATCTTATTGATCATCGCGAATCCGATTCGGATTTACGCTTTCACCGTTAACCCGATGGCGGATGACCGACCGTAGGGGTAGATCGTGTCACGACCTCATCGATCCCGATTTACGAAAATATAGCCTCAACGATCCCCATGTGCGCTTGATCACATCAACCGTGCACATAGCCGATCTCTTCAAGGACAACAGATCTCATCTGCCGCCCACATATCTAATATGCATACGATCTGAATCCAAATCCTATAACAAAGTCTCGATACCACCGCGGGTTCTACGGTAGGGTGCGCCGACCGCAAATTAAAAATTCCTACACGCAACATCCAGAACATGCTACGGAGATGGATCACAGTTCGTTACCACTAGACGCCAGCAGCGCCGCGCATAGGAAAAAGAGTTGGGGCAGCGTCCGCGGATCGCCTCCTCCTCGCTCGATCTCCTCGAGCGGTCGGTCGTCCGATCCCACGACGAAGTTCGCCGGAGCGCGCAAGTGCACCGCCTAATGGTATCCGCGCGGGAGGAACGCCGCGGCGGACTGCTAGGTCCGATCACATACCGGCGACGAGTGGAGGTGGCTATTCGCAACACATGCAAGCCCTAGTCGCAGAGCCGAAGCGATCAACCTCCTGAGGCCGAAGCGATCAACCTCCTGAGGCCGAAGCGATCTGCCTCCTGAGGCCGAAGCGTTCTCACTCTCCTGAGTGTGCCGCACCTCCACTTTATATAGGTGTCCGTCATGAGCTCAACACTTGGGCCTCGACGACCCTAAAGCAAAAGTCTACTCGGTCACGCTCCTAGTCCAGCTCGGATCACATCCGACCAGTGTCCTACGAACCGACCTCGAGGTTCCTTCCTTGCTGCGACCCCTTAGGTTCAAGTCGGCTTGGTCACAGCTCGATCACCTCCGACCTGCACGGTTGGTAGCGGACTTCAGCAAGGCGTGCCACCACCAAGCGACTATGAAGCTGGTTAGGCGAACCTGCACAACGTGTCACACTTCGTTCCTTTGCCGCACGATATACGCTTGTCGGGCTCAAGGCGAGACTGTCATCCTTGTGCTAACCCGACCTCTTTCTCGCTCCAAAGGATATCGACCACAATCCGGATTATCTCATAATCCTTGTCGATGGCCATGTTGTTCCTGGTCGATCACACGAGGGCCCAGAGTATATCTCTCCCGATCGAGGGGCAATCCCATCTTGCTCGACCATGTCTCGCAGCATGGGATTGACAAACCCAAACCTACCTTTGTAACTACCTACCACGGAGTAGCGTTTGGTCGGCCCAAAGCAAGTCTATCACCATCTCGAGTACATGCGTCAGCTCAGGTCTTAGGACATAGAACGTATGTTGTACTAGAGACTCACAGATGACATATCGCTGTGTCTCATAGTTGGGTCTGTCCGACTCGGACCTTATCTCGACTCGGACCTTATCTCGACTCAGATCCGACTATGTCGAATCCGACCAGACCTTTCCAAGTCCATATTATCCGGTTAGCATCCAATGCTCCATGGCTAGTGAGACCGAGCCATCGACCGTGTCATATGCTAGTCTAGTAGGCTGCGCGTCCACACAGCCCTTTCGACTAGGGACCTCTTAGGACAGTCATCATACAATGCATAGTCCCACAAACAAGTCACGTACTTGCTGATACACATCATTGATAATGTCCAAGGACTATCTTTATTCATAAACACATAGGAAATATCATCATACATGATTGCCTCTAGGGCATATCTCCAACAAGGAGATCATAGGTCCGCCTAAGACAGGATTCGGAAGGGGTCTGGAGGTGGGGTGTGGGTGTGGCCAACTCTGGCGGTGGCGTACTTCCTGGGCGCCGCGAGCTCTGAATGATGTCAACATCTCGACGGAGGTCGAGCGGTCAAGTGGAGGTCGACCGACAAATAAATTGACATCGGCGGCCAAACATGGCGCAACGGTGACCATCTCGGACAGTGGAGGGGGCGGAGGAAGGGCTGAAATCGGTGGCAACATTTCGAGATTCTGCGGTGATTTTCCTGGCCGACTTGAACAAGTGGTGGGGTGGCGGCGGGGTTGGCGGAGGTCTCCAGCATGGCGGTGATGGCAACCGGCGGCAAGAATGAGTTGGATCTATGCAATGGTCGAGTGACATGAAAGTTTCAGCACGGCGGTTGGGTTTCCGCCAAACATTTCAATTTTTGGGCAACCCGAAAATTGTCATCACCGTATAGACATACATCATCTGTTGGAGCTAGTTTTTTGTCGCAAAGTGCCTCAGATGATATGTTTTAGGCACTATGTCTCTCAGAAATTGGAGTGGATTTGAATCTTTCAAGTAGGGTATCACGGAGTGTTCCTTAGAGCATGTCCAGCGGATTAGCGGAGTACCTACAAATTGTCATTTAGTGCACTTTGGGCCAAAAAAACAGCTCTAGCATATGCACAATATCTTCTTGATGCCAAAAAATGCAGTTGTCTGGTAATTGGCTACAAGTGATACATATTTATAACATCCGTAGTTGTTCCCGCAAAAATGAAAAGCGGGCGCAGCCAACCTCCCCGCTGAAACTTCCCGCCATCAAATCACCTCTCACCTACGCCGCCGGCCGATTCTCGTCGCGAGATGCACCATATACCGCCGAAGATGTCCAAAAGGATCTTCCGATATAGGTGATTTAAGGCTTCGGTCCAGATAGACTTCTTCATGCAATTTTTTTAATAAAAGATTTTGGCCTATGTTAGGGGTCGGTCTAGTTGAGGATATTTTGCAAGCTCTAAATACATGCCATATTTCATCTGGATGGAATGAAACTGCGGTTGTGATGATACCCAATATTAATTCTCAGAGAAGGTGATCCGGTTTAGATCGATATGTATGTGTAATTGTTGCGGAACATAGTATTCAAAAAAGTTCCTACGATCACGCAAGATCTATCTAGGAGAAGCATAGCAACGAGCGAGGAGAGTGTGTCCACGTACCCATGTAGACCGAAAGCGGAAGCGTTTAGGAACACGGTTGATGTAGTCAAACGTCTTCGCGATCCAACCGATCCAAGTACCGAATGCACGGCACCTCCGCGATCTGCACACGTTTAGCTCGGTGACGTCACTCGATCTCTTGATCCAGTTGAGCCCGAGGGAGAGTTTCGTCAGCACGACGGCGTGGTGACGATGATGATGAAGTTACCGATGTAGGGCTTCGCCTAACCACTACGACAATATGACCGAGGTGGAAAACTATGGAGGGGGGCACCACACACGGCTAAAGATCAACTTGTGTGTCTATGGGGTGCCCCCTCCCCCGTATATAAAGGAGGGGGAGGAGGAGGCCGGCCAAGGGAGGAGGCGCACCATGTCGGGAGTCCTACTAGGACTCCAAACCTAGTAGGATTCGCCCCCCCCCCCTCTTTCCTATTCCAAGTGGGAGAAGGGGGAAGGAGGAGGAGGAGAGAAGGAAGGAGGGGGGCGCCGCCCCCTCCCCTTGTCCAATTTGGATTGGGGCAAGGGGGCGTGTGCCACCTCCTGGCCAGCCCTCTCTCTTCTCCACTAAGGCCTAGAGGCCCAATAGCTTCCCGGGGGGTTCAACCCCCGGTACTCCAAAACTTATCCAAAACGACCCGAACCATTCCGGTGTCTGAATGTAACCTTCCAAATATGAATCTTTATGTCTAGACCATTTCGAGAGTCATCGTAACGTCCGTGATCTCATCCGGGACTCCAAACAAACTTCGGTCATCAAATCACATAAATTCATACATGTTAGTAGCAATGATGCGGACTATGTTGAAAGATGTTAGTAGCAATGATGCGGACTAGCTCCATGATCTGAGGATTATCATCATTGCTGCATAGAATAATTATGTCCTTGATGCACCGCTAGGTGCTGGACCTATTGCAGGAGCAGATGCAGACGTTATGAACGTTTGGCAAGCTCGGTATGATGACTACTTGATAGTTTAGTGCGCCATGCTTTACGGCTTAGAATCGGGACTTCAAAAACCGTTTTGAAGGCCTGAGCATATAAGATGTTCCAAGAGCTGAAATTGGTATTTCAGACTCATGCCCGAGTCGAGAGGTATGAGACCTCCGATAAGTACTTTGCTTACAAGATGGAGGAGAATAGCTCAACCAGTGAGCATGTGCTCAGAATGTCTGAGTACTACAATCGCTTGAATCAAGTGGGAGTTAATCTTCCAGATTAAGTTAGTGATTGACAGAGTTCTCTAGTCACTATCACCAAGTTACTGGAACTTCATGATGAACTATAATATGCAAGGGATGACGAAAACGATTCCCGAGCTCTTCATGATGCTGAAATCAACGAAGGTAGAAATCAAGAAAAGCATCAAATGTTGATGGTTGACAAGACCACTAGTTTCAAGTAAAAGGGCAAGGAAAGAAAGGGAACTTCAAGAAGAATGTCAAGCAAGTTGTCACTCCCATGAAGAAGCCCAAAGATAGACCCAAGCCTGAAACTGAGTGCTTCTACTGCTAAGGAAATGGTCACTAGAAGCGGAACTGCCCAAATACTTGGCGGATAAGAAGGATGGCAAAGTGAAGAGAAGTATATATGATATACATGTTATTGATGTGTACTTATACTAGTATTCTTAGTAGCCTATGGATATTTGATACTGGTTCAGTTGCTATGATTAGTAACTCGAAACAGGAGTTACAAAATGAACAAAGACTAGTTGAGGGCGAGGTGACGATGTATGTTGGAAATGATTCCAAAGGTTGATAAGATCACCATCGCACACCCCCTTTACCTTCGGGGTTAGTGTTGAACCTAAAATAAATGTTATTTGGTGTTTGCGTTGAGCATAATATGATTGGATCATGTTTATTGCAATACGGTTATTCATTTACATCAAAGAATAATTGTTATTCTGTTTACATGAATAAAACCTTCTGTGGTCATACACCCAAGGTGAATGGTTTATTGAATCTCGATCGTAGTGATACACATATTCATGATATTGATGCCAAAAGATGTAAAGTTGATAATGATAGTGCAAAATACTAGTAGCATTGCCGTTTAGGTCATATTGGTGTAAAGCGCATGAAGAAACTCCATGCTGATGGGGCTTTTGGAATCACTTGAAGCTTGCAAACCATGCCTCATGGGAAACATGACTAAGACTCCGTTCTCCGGAACAATGGAGCGAGCAACAGACTTATTGGAAATAATACATACTGATGTATGTGATCCTATGAGTGTTGAGGCTCACGGTGGGTATCGTTATTTTCCGACCTTCATATATGATTTGAGCAGATATGAGTATATCTACTTAATGAAACACAAGTCTGAAACGTTTGAAAAGTTCAAAGAATTTCAGAGTGAAGTGGAGAATCATCGTAACAAGAAACTAAAGTTTCTACGATCTGATCACGGAGACAAAATATTTGAGTTCAAAGTTTGGCCTTCAGTTGAAACAATGTCGAATAGTTTCACAACTCACGCCACCCGGAACACCACAGCGTAATGGTGTGTCTGACCGTCATAACCGTACTTTATTAGATATGGTGCGATCTATGATGTCTATTACTGATTTACCACAATCGTTTTGGGGTTATGCATTAGAGACAACTGCATTCACGTTAAATAGGGCACCGTCTAAAATCCATTGAGATGACACCGTATGAATTGTGGTTTAGCAAGAAACCTAAGCGGTCATTTCTTAAAAGTTTGGGGTTGCGATGCTTATGTGAAAAAGTTTCAGCTTGATAAGCTCAAACCCAAATCGGAGAAGTGCGTCTTCATAGGATACCCAAAAGAAACTGTTGGGTACACCTTCTATCACAGATCTGAAGGCAAGATCTTTGTTGCTAAGAGTGGATCCTTTCTAGAGAAGGAGTTTCTCTCGAAAGAAGTGAGTGGGAGGAAAGTAAAACTTGATGAGGTAATTATACCTTCTCTTGAATTGGAAAGTAGCTCATAACTGAAATCAGTTCCAGTGATGGCTACACCAATTAGTGAGGAAGTTAATGATGATGATCATGAAACTTCAGATCAAGTTAATACCGAACCTCGTAGGTCAACCAGAGTACGTTCCGCACCAGAGTGGTACGGTAATCCTGTTCTGGAAGTCATGTTACTAGACCATGACAAACTTATGAACTATGAGGAAGCGATGATGAGCCCAAATTCCGCGAAATGGCTTAAGGCCATGAAATCTGAGATGGGATCCATGTATGAGAACAAAGTATGGACTTTGATTGACTTGCCCGATGATCGGTGATCCATTGAGAATAAATGGATCTTCAAGAGGAAGACGGACGCTGGTAGTAGTGTTACTATCTACAAAGCTCAAATTGTCACAAAAGGTTTTCGACAAGTTCAATGTGTTGACTACGATGAGATTTTCTCACTCGTATCGATGCTTAAAAGTTTGTCCGAATCATGTTAGCAGTTGCCGCATTTTATGGAATCTAACAAATGGATGTCAAAACTGCATTCCTTAATGGATTTCTTAAAGAAGATTTGTATATGATGCAACCAGAAGGTTTTGCCTATCCTAAAGGTGCTAACAAAGTGTGCAAGCTCCAGCGATCCATCTATGGATTGGTGCAAGCATCTCGGAGTTGGAATATACGCTTTGATGAGTTGATTAAAGCATATAGTTTTATACAAAATTACGGTGAAACATGTATTTACAAGAAAGTGAGTGTGAGCACTATTCTGATAAGTATATGTGAATGACATATTGTTGATCGGAAATAATGTAGAATTTTTTGGAAAGCATAAAGGAGTGTTTGAAAGGAGTTTTTCAAAAAAAGACCTCGGTGAAGCTGCTTACATATTGACCATCAAGATCTATAGAGATAGATCAAGACGCTTGATAATTTTTTTCAATGAGAATCTACCTTGATAAGTTTTTGAATTAGTTCAAAATGGAACAGTCAAAGAAGGAGTTCTTGCCTGTGCTACAAGGTATGAAGTTGAGTAAAGACTCAAAACCCGACCACGGCAGAAAATAGAAAGAGAATGAAAAGTCATTCCCTATGCCTCAGTCACAGGTTCTATAAAGTATGCTATGTTGTGTACCAGAACTATTGTGTACCTCACCATGAGTTTGGCAAGAGGGTACAATAGTGATCCAGGAGTGGATCACTGAACAGCGGTCAAAATTATCCTTAGTGGAATAAGGAAATGTTTCTCGGTTATGGAGGTGACAAAGAGTTCGTCGTAAAGAGTTGCATCGATGCAAGCTTTGACACCGATCTGGATGACTCTAAGTCTCGAT
The DNA here is from genome assembly GCA_021605205.1 of Aegilops longissima. Taxonomy (NCBI): domain Eukaryota; kingdom Viridiplantae; phylum Streptophyta; class Magnoliopsida; order Poales; family Poaceae; genus Aegilops; species Aegilops longissima. The sequence goes on from CM038679.1 coordinate 523,454,797, forward strand.
CTAGATACATATTGAAAATGAGAGCAATTAGCTAGAGTAGCTCCGTGCAGAGTATTGTAGACATAGAAATTTGCAAAATACATGCGGATCTGAATGTTGCAGACCCATAGACTAAAATTTCTCTCACAAGCAAAACATGATCATACCTTATTACTCTTGGGTGTTAATCACATAGCGATGTGAACTAGATTACTGACTCTAGTAAAACCTTTTGAATGTTGGTCACAGGGCGTTGTGAACTATGGATGTTAATCACATAAAGGTGTGAACTATTGGTGTTAAATCACATGGCGATGTGAACTAGATTATTGACTATAATGCAAGTGGGAGACTGGAGGAAATATGCCCTAGAGGCAATAATAAAGTTCTTATTTATATTTCCTTATATCATGATAAATGTTTATTATTCATGCTAGAATTGTATTAACTGGAAACTTAGTACATGTGTGAATACATAGACAAAACAGAGTGTCCCTAGTATGCATCTACTTGACTAGCTCGTTAATCAAAGATGGTTAAGTTTCCTGACCATGGACATGTATTGTCATTTGATAAACGGAATCACATCATTAGGGAATGATGTGATGGACAAGACCCATCCGTTAGCTTAGCATAAATGATTGTTTAGTTTTATTGCTATTGCTTTCATCATGACTTATACATGTACCTCTCACTATGAGATTATGTAACTCCCGAATACCGGAGGAACGCCTTGTGTGCTATCAAACGTCACAGCGTTACTGGGTGATTATAAAGATGCTCTACAGGTGTCTCCAATGTTGTTTGTTGAGTTGGCATAGATCGAGATTAGGATTTGTCACTCCGTGTATCGGAGAGGTATCTCTGGGCCCTCTCGGTAATGATCATCACTATAAGCCTTGCAAGAAATGTGACTAATGAGTTAGTTGCGGGATGATGCATTACGGAACGAGTAAAGAGACTCACCGGTAACGAGATTGAACTAGGTATGAAGATACCGACGATCGAATCTCGGGCAAGTAACATACCGATGACAAAGGGAACAACGTATGTTGTTATGCGGTTTTACAGATAAAGATCTTCGTAGAATATGTAGGAGCCAATATGAGCATCCAGTCTCCGCTATTGGTTATTGACCAGAGATGTGTCTCAGTCCGGTCTACATAGTTCTCGAACCCGTAGGGTCCGCCCGCTTAACGTTTGATGACGATTTGTATTATGAGTTATGTGATTTGATGACCTAAGTTTGTTCGGAGTCCCGAATGAGATCACAGACATGACGATGAGTCTCTAAATGGTCGAGAGGTAAAGATTTATATATTGGAAGGTAGTATTCCGACACCGGAAGGGTTCCGGAGTGTATCGGGTACATACCGGAGTACCAGAGGGGTTACCGGAACCCCCCGGGGAAAGATATGGGCCTTATGGGCCATAGGAGGGAGGATAACCAGCCCACAAGGGCTGCTCCACCCCCCCACAAGGGAGGAGGCTGAATTGGACTTGGGAAGGGGGCGCCACCCCCCTTTCCTTCTCCTACTCTCTCTCCTTCCCCTTTTCCCCTTCAGTAGAAGGAAAAAAGGGTGGGGGCCGAATCCTACTAGGAATGGAGTCCTAGTAGGACTTCCCTCTCCCTAGCACGCCCCTTGTTGGCCGGCCTCCTCCTCCCCTCCTTTATATACGGGGGCAGGGGGGCACCCCAAAGACACAACAGAAGATTTGTCTTAGCCGTGTGTGGTGCCCCCCTCCATAGTTTTACACCTCGGTAATATTGTCGTAGTGCTTAGGCGAAGCCCTGTGCCGGTAACTTATCATCACCGTCACCACGCCGTCGTGCTGAGAAACTCTCCCTCGGCCTCAACTGGATCAAGAGTTCGAGGGACGTCACCGAGCTGAACGTGTGCAGATCGCGGAGGTGCCGTGCGTTTGGTACTTGGATCGGTTGGATCGTGAAGACGCTCGACTACATCAACAGCGTTACATTAAACGCTCGCTTTGGCTCACGAGGGTACGTGGACACACTCTCCCCGCTCGTTGCTATGCTTCTCCTAGATAGATCTTGCGTGATCGTAGGATTTTTTTTTTGAAATACTACGTTCCCCAACAAAACATCACATGCAATCAATATAAGTGATATGATATGGCCATCATCATCTTGTGCCTTTGATCTCCATCTCCAAAGCATCGTCATGATCACCATCGTCACCAGCTTGACACCTTGATCTCCATCGAAGCATCGTTGTCGTCTCGCCAACTATTGCTACTACGACTATCGCTACCGCTTAGTGATAAAGTAAAGCAATTACAAGGCGATTGCATTTCATACAATAAAGTGACAACCATATGGCTCCTGCTAGTTGCTGATAACTATTACAAAACACGATCATCTTATACAACAATTTATATATCATCACGTCTTGACCATATCACATCACAGCAAGCTCTGCAAAAAACAAGTTAGACGTCCTCTACTTTGTTGTTGCAAGTTTTACGTGGCTGCTACGGGCTTAGCAAGAACCGTTCTTATCTACGCATCAAAATCACAACGATTTTTTTGTCAAGTGTGATGTTTTAACCTTTAACAAGGACCGGGCGTAGTCACACTCGATTCAACTAAAGTTGGAGAAACAGACACCCACTAGCCACCTGTGTGTGAAGCACGGCGGTAGAACCAGTCTCATGAACGCGGTCATATAATGTTAGTCTGGGCCGCTTCATCCAACAATACCGCTGAATCAAAGTATGACATGCTAGTAAGCAGTATGACTATTATCGCCCACAATTCTTTGTGTTCTACTTGTGCATGTAATATCTATGCATAGACCTGGCTCGGATGCCACTGTTGGGGAACGTAGTATTTCAAAAAAAATCCTACGATCACGCAAGATCTATCTAGGAGAAGCATAGCAACGAGCAGGGAGAATGTGTCCATGTACCCTCGTAGACCGAAAGCGGAAGCGTTTAGTAACACAGTTGATGTAGTCGAACGTCTTCGTGATCCAACCGATCCAAGTACCGAACGCACGGCACCTCCGTGATCTGCACACGTTCAACTCGGTGACGTCCCTCGATCTCTTGATCCAATTGAGGCCGAGGGATAGTTTCATCAGCACGACAGTGTGGTGAAATTGATGATGAAGTTACCGACGCAGGGCTTCGCCTAAGCACTACGATAATATGACCGAGGTGGAAAACTGTGGAGGGGGGCACCGCACACAGCTAAAGATCAACTTGTGTGTCTATGGGGTGGCCCCCTCCCCCGTATATAAAGGAGGGGGAGGATGAGGCCGGCCAAGGGAGGAGGCGCGCCATGGGGGGAGTCCTACTAGGACTCCAAACCTAGTAGGATTCGCCCCCCCCCCCTCTTTCCTATTCCAAGTGGGAGAAGGGGGGAAGGAGGAGGAGGAGAGAAGGAAGGAGGGCAGCGCCGCCTCCTCCCCTTGTCCAATTCGGATTGGGGCAAGGGGGCGCGTGCCACCTCCTGGCTAGCCCTCTCTCGTCTCCACTAAGGCCCATGAGGCCCAATAGCTCCCGGGGTGGGGTGGGGGGGGATTCCGGTAACCCCCGGTACTCCGAAACTTATCCGTAACGATCCGAACCATTCCGGTGTCCGAATGTAACCTTCCAATATATGAATCTTTATGTATCAACCATTTCGAGACTCCTCGTCACGTCCGTGTTCTCATCCGGGACTCCGAACAACCTTCGCATCAAATCACATAAACTCATAATACAAATCGTCATCGAACGTTAAGTGTGCGGACCCTACGGGTTCGAGAACTATGTAGACATGACCGAGACACATCTCCGGTCAATAACCAATAGCGGAACCTGGATGCTCATATTGGTTCCTACATAATCTATGAAGATCTTTATCAGGCAAACCGCGCAACAACATACGTTGTTCCCTTTGTCATCGGTATGTTACTTGCCCGAGATTTGATCATCGGTATCATCATACCTAGTTCAATCTCGTTACCGGCAAGTCTCTTTACTCGTTCTGTAATGCATCATCCCGCAACTAACTCATTAGTCACAATGCTTGCAAGGCTTATAGTGATGTGCATTACCGAGAGGGCCCAGAGATACCTCTCTGACAATCGGAGTGACAAATCCTAATCTCGATCTATGCCAACTCAACAAACACCATCAGAGACACCTGTAGAGCATCTTTATAATCACCCAGTTACATTGTGATGTTTGATAGCACACTAAGTGTTCCTCCGGTATTCGGGAGTTGCATAATCTCATAGTCATAGGAACATGTATAAGTCATGAAGAAAGCAATAGTAATAAACTAAACGATCATAGTGCTAAGCTAACAGATGGTTCTTGTCCATCACATCATTCTCTAATGATGTGATCCCGTTCATCAAATGACAACACATGTCTATGGCTAGGAAACTTAACCATCTTTGATTAATGAGCTAGTCTAGTAGAGGCATACTAGAGACACTCTGTTTGTCTATGTATTCACACATGTACTAAGTTTCCGTTAATACAATTCTAGCATGAATAATAAACATTTATCATGATATAAGGAAATATAAATAACAACTTTATTATTGCCTCTAGGGCATATTTCCTTCAGGAATGTGGTGGACGGAATCATATAAAAAATGGTGTTTGCTCGTTTGAAGGTTTTTCTGCTTGAAATTATCAGCCCGACTTAGAGTGCTTTTGTTCCTCAAAGAATGATTACAAACAATATGTTAGTGACTTACGAATGTTTTAAGAAAAATAGGAGAGGTAGATAAGGTTTGTGTGCTATCAAGCTTGATATGCATAAAGCCCATGACTGGGTCGAGTGGTCGTTCTTGTAGGGAATTATGCTAGAACTTGGCTTCCAAAAGACGTGGGCCGATTTTATTATGCAATGTGTATCCAATGTTGAATATCGGGTTCTATTTAGTGATGAATAAATTGAGAGTTTCAAGCCTACAGGAGGATTAAAGCACGGAGATCCTTTATCTCCTTATCTATTTTTGTTATGTACGGAAGGCCCGATTGCTCTCTTGACGCACGCAGAAGAGAATGGATAAGGTTTGTAGAGATGCCTCTTCTATCACTAATCTTCTCTTTGCCAATGATTGATCCTTATGAGAGTTGATATTCACAATGTCGAGGCTTTGAAGTTAGTCCTGGATTCTTATTGTGTCTCTTCGGGGAAAATGGTGAGTGTTAATAAATCTAGTATCTTTTTAGTCTCAATACGAGAGTGGATAAGAGAACAAAATTGCACCACTCTACTGAGGCCCTAAATGAAAAATATTTGCGTTTGCCCGCCAATTTTGGTTGACAAGACAGGCCGTTTTCAGTATCTGATTGATAGTATTATTGTGAAAATTAGTGGATGAAAAAGAAAAGTTATGATTTGCTGGGGAAAGAAAATTCTTCTCAAATCCATTCTTCAACCTGTTCCCACCTATGTTATGTTTTTCTTTAAAATTCCTAAAAAAACTCGCAAAGAATTATTTACACGATGTCGCAATTTTTTTGGGTTGACGAGGACAACGAGAGAATGATGCATAGCATGGCTTGGTGGAAAGTATGTGTCCCAAAGAATTATTTACACGATATTACTGTTTCAATCGAGCGATGTTGGCAAAACAAGCTTGACATCTTGAAAATCCCTTATGTGCCATTTTTTGAGAGTTAAGTACATTCCAGATGCTGATATACTAAATGCAACGTTAAACAAGGATCCACTTTCACTTGGCAAAGTATAACAACTGGCATTAACTCTCTGAAACATGGTCATATTCGGCGAGCTGAAAGTGGTCAGAATATTCATATTCGGGAAGATGCTCGGATCCCAAATTGTGCAAATAGAAGAGTTATTACTCCTAAAGGGGACTTTTGCTGACTACAATGCTTGATTTAATTGATCATGTGTCTAATACTTGGGACAAAGATCTGATTAGACAAACGTTGTGGCCAATTGATGCACAATGGGTACTTTCTACCCTCTTCCTCAACAAAACATGTCGGATTTTGTCGCCTGAAGTTTTACAAAAAATGGGATGTTTTCATACGATCAACATATTTTATGGAATGGGACCGCCAACATGGGAGGAATACTAATAGAACGGGAGAATCACAGTTAATTCCATTTGGTTTAAGATTTAAAAGTTATCTTGCCCGACAAAGGTAAAAATATTTATTTGACGTATGTTGCATGGCACTCTTCCGTGACGTCTTACACTTGATAATAGACATCTGAAAGTTTCACTCCACCGTCCTTCTTATTCTTCTTGATGAGAAGATAAGAAGGATATGTTGTTTCAATGCCATAAAGCGAAGGAGCTTTGGAGAATGGCTGGATGAAATTATTAAAAGAGTTTATGAATTTGATCGCGCCGATGTAGCTATTATGGAGTTCTTACTCTTTTTTCTAGATTAGGAATTGTCTATTATGGGGGTTCAGAATGCTTGTGAGATGATCACCGTTACAACTTGGTATGGGAATGGCGTAAATTGTTTTATGAGGAGAAAGTTCAAGATGCTCGATTACTTTGGTAGTTCGTGCCCTGGCAGTGCTACCTCTTGAGCATGCGTTGGTTTTCCCTTGAAGAGGAAAGGGTGATGCAGCAAAGTAGCGTAAGTATTTCCCTCAGTTTTTGAGAACCAAGGTATCAATCCAGTAGGAGACTACACGCAAATCCCTAATACCTGCACAAACAAATGAGAACCCTACAACCAATGCGATAAAGGGGTTGTCAATCCCTTCACGGCCACTTGCAAAAGTGAGATTTGATAAAGATAATAAGATAAATATTTTTGGTATTTTTGTTGTATAGATTGAAAAGTAAATATTGCAAAATAAACTGCGATAGAAATAGCTAGTTGACGGAAGATTAATATGATGGAAAATAGACCGAGGGCCATAGGTTTCACTAGTGGCTTCTCTCAAGATAGCATGTATTATGGTGGGTGAACAAATTACTGTCGAGCAATTGATAGAATAGTGCATAGTTATGATGATATCTAAGGCAATGATCATGAATATAGGCATCACGTGCGCGACAAGTAGACCGAAATGATTCTGCATCTACTACTATTACTCCACACATCGACCGCTACCAGCATGTGAAAGAACATGCGGTGCCCCCATGTTTGGTTTTGGTAATTGATGACAATCTCTATGGACTAATGGTTGCCTTGAGTTATATTTGAAGGTTTTGTCCATAGGCTTTTCTTGGAGTACATGTGTTGGTTTCAAGGAGAGTTTGTGTCGACCAAGGTGCTATTCAAGGAATTACCTAAAAGATTGGTCTTGTGAGAGGTTGATCAAGACTAAGTCAAAGAGTGAATCAAGTTGATCAACACACAAAGCGTAGAAGATGTACCGAGAGGGATCAAGTGATCCCATGGTATGGTAAGCATTTTCAATTATGCTTTGTGTACTAACCCATGGTCTTCGTGAGAGTTCTTTGTGGGGTTAGGATGCAGCGTGCAAGTTCAAGTGATGCATCACGAAGAGATCAAGTTCTCGAAGCTTGTCGTCCATTGTGGTGACAATGGACTTGTGAAGATGAGCCAAAGAGTGGCTCACCCATAGTGGACTATGGGGGAGCAATCATCTAGTCTTCATCGAGCCAACGCAATCAAGAAAGGTGGTCCAACTTGAGGGAGTCAAGATCGTCATCATCTAGCTCAAGTGGACTTTGTGCAAGGCAAAGGTTTGCCCTTGATAGGTTTTCTATTTTACCGGTCTCATGGTAGTTGTGGGAGACCGGGTTATAGGATCGATTGCCGTACTATCAAGGGGGGCTCACGGTGAGTTGCTTGATCGTATCATTCATAGAGAGCTCAAACCATTGCATCCTTGCATAATCTTTGTTGGTTCTTGTTTGGTTCTTCTCCTTGTGAGATTTGGAGCTTATGGTCATTTTTATGACAAGCTCGAGTTCATCGAAAACGGAGTTCACTTGCATCTTCTATGATGTTTTCGATGTTGGAGGGTATGCCGGTTCTTCTCCGTTGGAGGTTTATCTCCTCCTTTTGATGCTACTCGTTGTCTTGTATCCAACAAGCTTGAGTTTGCTCAATTCGGAGCTCATTTGCAGAAGTTATGGCAGTTCTGGTTTTATTGTATCCCTCTGTTGTCTTCTCTGCAAAATGAAGGACTCCTAGTGTTGCCGATCTGGGGCATGCGGTAGTACTGCTCTCCGGAGCGGTAGTACCGCAGGCCCTTGCGGTAGTACTGCAGGTGCTCACGGTAGTACCGCTCTGTGGGAGGGGTGGGCTCTGGCCAGGCTTAGCAGCATGAGCGGAAGTAGGGGCGGATGTAATTTTTTACATCCGCGCCCTACGCGGTAGTATCGCTCTTCTTGTGCGGTAGTACCGTGCCGGATTTTTGCGCAGGACCTCCCTCAGCAGAAGTAGGTACGGAAGTAATTTTTTACTTCCGTGCTTTCTCTGCGCCTATTGTTGCCTGTCTTACGGTAGTACCGTAGGGGCGCGCGGTAGTACCGCTCCGGCGGTTCTACCGCTCATTGCCCTGCGCAACAGGCCTTCATCGGCGATCTTTGCACTTGCGGTAGTACCGCAACCTGCAGCGATAGTACCGCAGCCAACATGGTAGTACCGCAGCTCCGTCTTGATGTACCGCGTCGTCTTGAGCTGAGTGAGGGGATAACGGTTGGATTTCTCCTCACCTATAAAAGGGGTCTTCTTCCCCATTGAGATCTCATCCCTTTAGCTCGTGTTCTTCCCCCATTGTTGACCTTCTTCGAGCTTGCTAACTCTCAGTCCCTCCAACGATTCTTGCTAGTTCTTGAGGGAAAAGAGAGAGAAGATCTAGATCCACGTTTCCACCAATCACTTCTCCTCTAAGTGAGGGGAACCCCTTGGAACTAGATCTTGGAGTTCTTCGTGTTCTTCTTTTGTTCTTCCTCTCATTTTCCTCCCTAGCATTAGTTACTTTGGTGGGATTTGGGAGAGAAGGACTTGGGCACTCCGTGTGCCCTTGCCATTGCATCTGGTGCATCGGTTTGAATTCTCCACGTGATTCGTGGAAGTTACAAGTTGAGAAGCTTATTACTCTTGGGTGCTTGGTACCCTTGAGCTAGTTCCTCTTGGGTGCTTGGGCGCCCTAGACGGTTGGTGGTGTTCGGAGCTCAATCATTGTGGTATAAAGCTCCGGGCAAGCGTCGGGGTCTCCAATTAGGTTGTGGAGATTGCCCCGAGCAATTTGACGGGTTCCGGTGACCGCCCCCAAGGGTTGCCAAAGTGTACGGGTTCAGTGACCGCCCCAAGGGTTGCCATTTGTACGGGTTTGGTGACCGCCCTCAAGGGTCCCTTAGTGGAATCACGACATCTTGCATTGTGCAAGGGCGTGAGGAGATTACGGTGGCCCTAGTGGCTTCTTGGGGAGCATTGTGCCTCCACACCGCTCCAAACGGAGATTAGCATCCGCAAGGGTGTGAACTTCGGGATACATCATCGTCTCCGCGTGCCTCGGTTATCTCTTACTCGAGCTCTTTACTAATGCACTTTACCTTGTGATAGCCATATTGTTTCTTGTCATATATCTTGCTATCACCTAGTAGTTTATCTTGCTTAGCATAAGTTGTTGGTGCACATAGGTGAGCCTAGTTGTTGTAGGTTTTGTGCTTGACAAATTAACCGCTAGGTTTATTCCACATTTGTTCAAGCCTAAACCGTAATTATTTTAAAAGCGCCTATTCGCCCCCCCCCCCTCTAGGCGACATCCACGATCTTTCAGCATGCATCTAGAGTATTAAGTTCATAAGAACAGAGTAACGCATTAGGCAAGATGACATGATGTAGAAGGATAAAGTCAAGCAATATGGTATAAACCCCATCTTTTTATCCTCGATGGCAACAATACAATACGTGCCTTGCTGCCCCTGCTGTCACTAGGAAAGGACATCACACGATTGAACCCAAAGATAAGCACTTCTCCCATTGCAAGAAAGATCAATCTAGTAGGCCAAACTAAACCGATAATTCGAAGAGACTTGCAAAGATATCAAATCATGCATATAAGAATTTAGAGAAGAATCAAATAATATTCATAGATAATTAGGTTCATAACCCCACAATTCATCGGATCTCGGCAAACACACCGCAAAAAGAGTTACATTGAATAGATCTCCAAGAGAATCGAGGAGAACTTTGTATTGAGATCCAAAGAGAGAGAAGAAGCCATCTAGATAATAACTATGGACCCGAAGGCCTGTGGTAAACTACTCATGCACCATCAGAGAGGCCATGGTGCTGATGTAGAAGCCCTCCATGATCGAATCCCCCTCCGGCAGATCGCCGGAAAAGGCCCCAAGATGGGATCTCACGGGTATAGAAGGTTGCGGCGGTGGAAAAGGTGTTTCGTGGCTCTCCCCGAAGGTTTTAGGGTATAAGAGTATATATAGGTGAAAGAAGTAGGTCGGTGGAGCTGTGAGGGGCCCACGAGGGTGGGGGAACGCCCACCCCCCTGGGGCGTGCCCTCCTACCTCGTGGCTTTCTTGACCTCCACTCCAAGTCTCCTGGATTGCGCTTGTTCCAAAAACGCTCCTCGCGAAGGTTCCATTCCGTTTGGATTCCGTTTGATATTCCTTTTCTGAGAAACACCGAAATAGGCAAAGAAACAATTTGCACTGGGCCGTCGATTAATAGCTTAGTCCCAAAAATAATATAAAAAGGTATATTAAAGCCCATTAAATATCCAAAACAGATAATATAATAGCATGGAACAATAAAAAATTATAGATACGTTGGAGACGTATCAAACATCCCCAAGCTTAATTCCTGCTCGTCCTCGAGTAGGTAAATGATAAAAACAAATTTTTTTGATGTGGAATGCTACCTAACATAATTTTCAATGTAATTCTATTTATTGTGGCATGAATGTTCAGATCCAAAAGATTCAAGATAAAAGTTTAATATTGACATAAAAATAGTAATACTTCAAGCATACTAACCAAGCAATTATGTCTTATCAAAATAACATAGCCAAAGAAAGCTCATCCCTACAAAATCATATAGTTTGGCCATGCTTCATTTTCATCACACAAAAGGCTCCCATTATGCATAACCCCGATGACAAGCCGAGCAATTGGTTCATACCTTTTAACGCGCTTCAACCTTTTCAACCCTTACGCAATACATGAGCGCAAGCCATGGATATAGCACTATAGGTAGAATAGCATATGATGATGGGGGTTATGTGAGAAGACTAAAAAGGAGAAAGTCTCACATTGATGTGGCTAATCAACGGGCTATGGAGATTCCATCAATTGATTCCAATGCGAGGAGTAGGGATTACCATGCAACGGATGCACTAGAGCTATAAGTGTATGAAAGCTCATCAAAAGAAACTAAGTGGGTGTGCATCCAACTTGCTTGCTCATGAAGACCTAGGGCATTTTGAGGAAGCCCATCATTGGAATATACAAGCCAAGTTCTATAATGAAAAATTCCCACTAGTATATGAAAGTGACAAAATAAGAAACTCTCTATGATGAAGATCATGGTGCTATTTTGAAGCACAAGTGTGGAAAAAGGATAGTAACATTGTCCCTTCTCTCTTTTTCTCTCATTTTTTTGTTTGGGCTTCTTTGGCCTCTTTTTTTTATTTGGTCTTCTTTGGTCTCTTTTTTTTTCATAGTCTCCATCATTCTTTCCTCACATGGGACAATGCTCTAATAATGATGATCATCACACTTTTATTTACTCATAACTCAATGTTACAACTCGATACTAGAATAAAAATATGGCTCTATGTGAATGCCTCCGGCGGTGTACCGGGATATGCGATGAATCAAGAGCGACATGTATGAAAGAATTATGAAAGTGGCTTTTCCACAAATACGATGTTAACTACATGATCATGCAAAGCAATATGACAATGATGGAGCGTGTCATAATAAACGGAACGCTGGAAAGTTGCATGGCAATATATCTCGGAATGGCTATGAAAATGCCATAATAGGTAGGTATGGAGGCTGTTTTGAGGAAGATATAAGGAGGCTTATGTGCGATAAAGCATATCGTATCACGGGTTTTGGATGCACCGGCGAAGTTTGCACCAACTCTCAAGGTGAGAAAGGGCAATGCACAGTACCGTAGAGGCTAGCAAATTGCGGAAAGGTAAGAGTGCGTATGATCCATGGACTCACATTAGTCATAAAAAACTCATATACTTATTGCAAAAGTTTATTAGCCCTCTGAAAGGACATGCGGTGCCCCCATGTGTGGTTTTGGTAATTGATGACATTCTCTATGGACTAATGGTTGCATTGAGTTATATTTGAAGGATTTGTCCATAGGCATTTCTTGAAGTCCATGTGTTGGTTTCAAGGAGTTTATGTGTTGACCAAGGTGCTATTAAGGAATTATCCAAAGATTGGTCATGATTTGTCCATAGGCATTTCTTGAAGTCCATGTGTTGGTTTCAAGGAGTTTATGTGTTGACCAAGGTGCTATTAAGGAATTATCCAAAGATTGGTCATGTGAGTGTTGAGCTTATTGCAAGCATGTCTTGAAGAAGAAGATTGTGTGATCATTCATGTTTACCTTCAAGACATCATCCAAACGAATAGAGTTGGAAAGATTCAAGGTTGATCAAGACTAAGTCAAGAGTGAATCAAGTTGATCAACTCACAAAGCGTAGAAGATGTACCGATAAGGATCAAGTGATCCCATGGTATGGTAAGCATTATCCATTGCACTTTGTGTACTAAACCATGGTCTATGTGAGAGTCTATGTGGGGTTAGGTACGTGTCCATGGGCTTGCGTCAAGAGGAAGATATCATACAACCCATGGAAAGGATGACATCAAGTGGTGATCGTCATCAAGATTGCCGTGTGCAAGTTCAAGTGGAGCATCACGAAGAGATCAAGTGCTTGAAGCTTGCCATCCATTGTGGTGTCAATGGACTTGTGAAGATGTGCCGAAGAGTGGCTCACCCATAGTGGAGTATGGGGGAGCAATCATCTAGTCTCCATCGACCCAACACAATCAAGAAAGGTGGTCCATCTTGAGGAGGACAAGATCGTCATCATCTAGCTCAAGTGGATCATGTGCAAGGCAAAGGTTTGCCCTTGATAGGTTTTCTATTTTACCGGTCTCATGGTGGTAGTTGGGAGACCGGGTTATAGGATCGATAGCCGTACTATCAAAGGGGCCCTCAAGTGAGTAGCTTGATCGTATCGTTAAATCGAGAGCTCAAACCATTGCATCCTTGCATCATGTTTCTTGGTTCTTGTTTGGTTCTCTTTGTGAGTCTTAGAGCTTATGGTCATCTTTATGACAAGCTTGAGTTCATCAGCGGAGTTTGCATGCGTCTTCTATGATGTTTTCGGTGTTGGAGGTTTTACCATTCTTTTCGAGGAAGGGTTCTCACCATTTTCTTTTGGGAATTTTCTCATTTTCTTATTATTGGTATTTCTCTCAAGATTGTGTTAGCCCTTGTCCCTAGCTTTCCAACAAACTTGGTTTCGTCGAATTCGAGTCCGAATGCGGTTATAGTAGTTTTGGTGTTCGAAAAGGCTGCGGCGCTACTACATGGTAGGAGCGAAGTAATTTTACTACCGCCCTTGGGAGCGGTACTACCGCTCTTGGGAGCGGTACTACATGACTTACTTCTGTGGCTACTTCCGCTCGGGACCAAAAACTCGTCACAAGTCCAACGGTGGTAGTCACGGATGTAATTTTTAGTACCGCTTCATAAGCGATAGTACCGCTACCCTTAGCAATAGTAGTATAGTGATGCGGCGGTACTACCGCTTCGATCGGGCTGTGAGCATAACGGTTGGATTTTTCCCCACCTATAAAAGGGGTCTTCTTCCCCATTGAACCTTATCCTTTGGGCTCGTGTTCTTCCCCATTGTTGACCTTCTTGAGCTTGCTAACTCTCAATCCCTCCATGGATTCTTGCTAGTTTTGAGGGAAAAGAGAGAGATCTAGATCCACATTTCCACCAATCACTTTCTCCTCTATGTGAGGGGAACCCTTGGATCTAGATCTTGGAGTTCTTGGTGTTCTCCTTCTTGTTCTTCCTCTCATTTTCTTCCCTAGCATTAGTTGCTTCGTGGGATTTGAGAGAGAGGACTTGGCACTCCGTGTGCCCTTGCCATTGCATTTGGTGCATCGGTTTGAGTTCTCCACCGTGATACGTGGAGGTTACAAGTTGAGAAGCTTATTACTCTTGGGTGCTTGGCGCCCTTGAGCTTGTTCCTCTTGGGTGCTTGGGCGCCCTAGGCAGTTAGTGGTGTTCGAGCTCAATAATTGTGGTGTAAAGCTCCGGACAGCGTCGGGTCTCCAATTAGGTTGTGGAGATCGCCCGAGCAATTTGACGAGTACCGTGACCGCCCCAAGGGTTGCCAAAGTGTCTGGGTTCGTGACCGCCCCAAGGGTTGCCATTTGTATGGGTTCGGTGACCGCCTCAAGGGTCCCTTAGTAGAATCACGGCATCTTGCATTGTGCGAGGCGTGAGGAGATTCTGATGGCCCTAGTGGCTTCTTGGGGAGCATTGTGCCTCCACACCGCTCCAAGCGGAGATTAGCATCCACAAGGGTGTGAACTTGGGATACATCGTCATCTCCGCGTGCCTTGGTTATCTCTTATCCGAGCCCTTTACTTATGCACTTTACTTTGTGATAGCCATATTGTTTCTTGTCATATATCTTGCTATCACCTAAGTAGTTTTTCTTGCTTAGCATAAGTTGTTGGTGCACATAGGTGAGCCTAGTTGTTGTAGGTTTTGTGCTTGACAAATTAACCGCTAGGTTTATTCCGCATTTGTTCAAGCCTCAACCGTAATTATTTTAAAGCGCCTATTCACCCCCCCCCCCCCCCGCTCTAGGCGACATCCACGATCTTTCACCCTCGAAGCAAAGTACTACTACGCATGCCCCTAGAGGGATAGATTGGTAGGAAAATACCATCGCTCGTCCCCGGCCGCCACTCATAAGGAAAGCACTCAAAGAACACCCCCATGCTTCAAATTTGTCACACAATGTTTACAATACGTGCATGCTATGGGACTTGGCAACTTTAACACAAGTATTTCTCAATTTCACAATTACCCAACTAGCATGAATCTAACATTGCCACCTTTATATCTCAAAACATCTATCAAGTATCATAGTATTCAATGCACTCTATATGAAAGTTTTTATCATACCCATCTTGAATGCCTATCATATTAGGACTAATTTTATAGCCAAAGCAAATTACCATGCTGTTCTAAAAGACTCTCAAAATAATATAAGTGAAGCATGAGAGATCAATAATTTCTATAAAATAAAACCACCACCGTGCTCTAAAACATATAAGTGAAGCACTAGAGCAAATTATCTAGCTCAAAAGATATAAGTGATGCACATAGAGTATTCTAATAAATTCCGATTCATGTGTGTCTCTCCCAAAATGTGTGGACAGCAAGGATGATTGTGGTAAACTAAAAATAAAATACTCAAATCATACAATACGCTCCAAGCAAAACACATATCATGTGGTGAATAAAAATATAGCCTCAAGTAAAGTTACCGATAGACGAAGACGAAAGAGGGGATGCCTTCCGGGGCATCCCCAATCTTAGGCTTTTGGTTGTCCTTGAATTTTACCTTGGAATGCCTTGGCCATACCAAGCTTAGGCTCTTGCCACTACTTATTCCATAATCCATCAAATCTTTACCCAAAAATTTGAAAACTTCACAACACAAAACTTAACAGAAAATCTCATGAGCTCCGTTACTATAAGAAAACAAACCACCACCTTAAGGTACTGTAATGAACTCATTCTTTATTTATATTTGTGTTAAACGTACTTTATTACAACTTCTCTATGGATCATACCCCCCGATACTAGCCATAGATTCATCAAAATAAGCAAACAACACACGAAAAACAGAATCTGTCAAAAACAGAACAGTCTGTAGAAATCTGATTTGTTAGAATACTTCTGGAACTCCAAAAATTCTGAAAAACTAGGAAAACCTGGATAATTTGTATGTTGATCTACTACAAAAAGAATTGGTATTTTATCACGTTCTGGTGAATTTTAACAATTACTTTCGTGAGTGTAAAGTTTCTGTCTTTTTCAGCAAGATCAAACAACTATCACCCAAGAAGATCCTATTGGTTCTACTTGACACAAACACTAATTAAAACATAAAAACACACCTAAACAGAGGCTAAATGAATTATTTATTACTAAACAGAAACAAAAAGCAAGAAAAATAAAATTGGGTTGCCTCCCAACAAGCGCTATCGTTTAACGCCCCTAGCTTGGCATAAAAACAAGAATAGATCTAGGTACTGTCATCTTTGGTATGCAATCCATAAGTGGATCTCATAATAGATTCATAAGGAAATTTAATTTTTCTTCCTAGGAAAGTGTTCCATGCCTTTCCTTAATGGAAACTGGAATCTAATATTTCGTTCTTTCATATCAATAATTGCACCAATCGTTCTAAGTAAAGGTCTACCAAGAATAATAGGACATGTAGGATTGCAATCTATATAAAGAACAATAAAATCTATGGGCACATAATTCCTATTTGCAACAATAAGAACATCATTAATCCTTCCCATAGGTTTCTTAATGGCGGAATCCGCAAGATGCAAATTTAAAGAACAATCATCAAATTCACGAAAACCTAATACATCACACAAAGTTTTGGGAATCGTGGAAACACTAGCACCCAAATCACATAAAGCATAGCATTCATGATCTTTAATCCTAATTTTAATAGTAGGTTCCCACTCATCATAGAGTTTTCTAGGGATAGAAACTTCCAATTCAAGCTTTTCTTCATAGGATCGCATTAAAGCATCGACGATATGTTTGGTAAAGGCTTTATTTTGACTATAAGCATGAGGAGAATTTAACACTGATTGCAAAAAGGAAATATAATATATTAAAGAACAATTATCATAATTAAATTCCTTGAAATCCAAAATAGTGGGTTCATTGCTATGTAAAGTTTTGACCTCCTCAATCCCACTTTTACCAATTTTTGCATCAAGATATAGAAACTCCGAATCATTGCGAGGCTTTTTAACTAAAGTTGACTCATCTCCAGTCCCATCTTTATCAAGATTCATATTGGAAAACAAAGATTTAATAGGAGACACATCAATCACTTTTAGATCTTCATCACCATTATCATGAAAACTAGAAGAACACGCTTTCACAAAGCAACCTTTTTTAGCACGCATCCTAGCGGTTCTTTCTTTGCACTCATCAATGGAAATTCTCATAGCGTTGAGAGACTCATTGATATCATACTTAGGTGGAATAGATATAAGTTTAAAAGAATCAACATCAAGAGAAATTATATCCACGTTCCTAGCCAACTCATCAATCTTAGGCAATTTTTCTTCAAGCAAAGCATTGAATTCTTTTGCGAATTCATAAATTATTTAACACTAGTCTCAAAATCAGAGGGCATCTTATTAAAATTTCTATAAGAATTGTTGTAGGAATTACCATAATTATTAGAGGAATTACAAGGGAACGGCCTAGAACTAAAGTTTCCTCTATACGCGTTGTTACCAAAATTGTTCCTACCAAAAAAATTCACATCCATAGATTCATTATTATTTTCAATCAAAGTATACAAAGGCATATCAATAGGATCAGAAGAAACACTCTTATTAGCAAACAATCTCTTAAGTTCATCCATCTTTCCACTCACGACATTAATCTCTTCTATCGCATGAACCTTTTTACTAGTAGATCTTTCGGTGTGCCATTGAGAATAATTAACCATAATATTATCTAGGAGTTTAGTAGCTTCTCCTAAAGTGATTTCCATAAAAGTGCCTCCCGCGGCCGCATCTAAAAGATTTCTAGAAGCAAAATTCAATCCAGCATAATTTTTTTTGTATAATCATCCATAAATTCAAACCATGTGTAGGGCAAATTACGTATCATTAATTTCATCCTCTCCCAAGCTTGTGCAACATGCTCACGATCAAGTTGCTTAAAATTCATAATATCGTTTCTAAGAGAGATGATCTTAGCGGGAGGAAAATACTTAGAGATAAAAGCATCTTTGCACTTATTCCATGAATCAATACTATTTTTAGGCAAAGAAGAGAACCAAGTTTTAGCATGATCTCTAAGCGAAAACTGAAATAGCTTCAATTTAACAATATCATTATCCACATCTTTCTTCGTTTGCATATCGCACAAATAAACGAAGTTGTTTAGATGGGTAGCGGCATCTTCACTAGGAAGGCCAAAAAATTGATCTTTCATGACAAGATTCAATAAAGCAGCATTTATTTCACAAGATTCAACATCGGTAATAGGAGCAATTGGAGTGCTAATAAAATCATTATTGTCGGTATTAGAAAAGTCACACAATTTAGTATTATCTTGAGCCATCGTGACAATCAATCAATCCAACAAGCAAGCACAGAAGAAGCAAGCAAAAAGTGACGAACGAGAAAGGGCGAATAAAACGTCAAAGGTGAAGTGGGGGAGAGGAAAACGAGAGGCAAATGGAAAATAATGTAATGCGAGGGATAAGAGTTTGTGATGGGTACTTCGTATGTCTTGACTTGTGCATAGATCTCCCCGGCAACGACGCCAGAAATCCTTCTTGCTACCTCTTGAGCATGCGTTGGTTTTCCCTTGAAGAGGAAAGGATGATGTAGCAAAGTAGCGTAAGTATTTCCCTTAGTTTTTGAGAACCAAGGTATCAATCCAGTAGGAGACTACACGGAAATCCCTAATACATGCACAAACAAATAAGAACCTTGCAACAACGCGATAAAGGGGTTGTCAATTCCTTCACGGCCACTTGCAAAAGTGAGATCTGATAAAGATAATAACATAAATATTTTCGGTATTTTTGTTCTATATATTGAAAAGTAAAGATTGCAAAATAAATGGCGATAGAAATAGCTAGTTGACGGAAGATTAATATGATGAAAAATAAACCCGGGGGCCATAGGTTCCACTAGTGGCTTCTCTCAAGATAGCATGTATTACGGTGGGTGAACAAATTATTACCGAGCAATTGATATAATAGTGCATAGTTATGATGATATCTAAGGCAACGATCATGAATATAGGCATCACGTGCGTGACAAGTAGACCAAAACGACTCTGCATCTACTACTATTACTCCACACATTGACCGCTATCCAGCATGCATCTAGAGTATTAAGTTCATAAGAACAGAGTAACGCATTAGGCAAGATGACATGATGTAGAGGGATGTGACGCCCTCGATTCAATCGTACACTAATCATGCACGCAAATGTGTACGATCAAGATCAAAGACTCACGGGAAGATATCACAACACAACTCTACAATAAAATAAGTCATACAAGCATCATAATACAAGCCAGGGGCCTCGAGGGCTCGAATACAAGTGCTCGATCATAGGCGAGTCAGTGGAAGCAACAATATCTGAGTGAGACATAAGTTAAACAAGGTGCCATAAGATGGCTAGCACAAACCGGGATACAGATCAAAGAGGACAGGCCTCTGCACAGGATCCTCCTAGGTCACTCCTGGTCGCCGTGGGCTGCACGTAGTAGTAGGCGCCTCCGGAGTAGTAGTCGTCATAGGCGGCGCGCTCGATCTGGGCTCCATCGCTGGTTGCGACAATCGAGTAAAGGGTAGGGGAAAAGGGGAACAAGGCAACCGTGAGTACTCATCCAAAGTACTACTTAAGCAAGGAGCTACACTACATATGCATGGATACATGTGTAAAGGGCCATATCGGTGGACCGAATGCGAGAATGCCGAAATAAGAGGGGATAGCTAGTCTTAACGAAGACTAAACCACGGACACTGTCTTGCATGACGAGAAGAGGACAACGGAAGTCCTCTAAGTAACATCATATAGCAATAATCCTACCCGCAATCCCACGCTCATAACCACGGCGAGAGCGACCACGGTTGTATCGGCACTTGGAAGGGTGTGTTTTATCAAGTATCCGGTTCTAGTTGTCATAAGCTCAAGGTACAACTCCAAGTCGTCACATTACCAAGATCACGGCTATCCGAATAGATTAACTTCCCTGCGGTGCACCATCTTACCCAAAGACGCTTGATCCCATTTGGCGGACACACTTTCCGGGGTCATGCCCGCCGCGTAAGATCAACACGTCGCAGCCCACCTAGGCACAACAGAGAGGCCAACCGCGGTCTAAACCTAAGCGCGCAGGGTCAGGCCCATCGCCATACGAGCACACCAAGCGTTGTAGGGCGGCCGAAGCGCACCCTAACCCAACAGCGTTCGGTCCAATCCGGCGCGCGCCGCCCGTCGTGACGTCTGAAGTACTTGGTGATACCACGGCGGGATACCCATAACTACTCCGCGTAGATGGTTAGTGCGTATAAGCTCGTAGCCAACCCAGATCAAATACCAAGACCTCGTTAAGCGTGTTAAGTAACCGTGAGCGCCGAGCAGGGCCAGCCCACCTCTCTCCTAGGCGGTCGCAACCTGCCTGCCGCTCGCCTCAATGATCCACTCATGGTGCTCCATCGGCCGACCGACTTTAGTCTCACATGTATCATGTATAAGTATATAGTATATACCCGTGATCACCTCCCGAGTGATCACGGCCCGATAATATAACACGGCAGACGGACAAGAAAGTAGGGCCACGGATGAAAGTACTAGCATCCTATACTAAGCATATAGGATTGCGGTAAGGTAACAACGAAGTTACAAGGGCAAAGGCTATGCAAGGCGGTATAGAGTGGCGAAAAGCAAGAACATGCTATGCTACTCTAATGCAAGCGATGTAGATAAGAGAAGGCGATATCTGGTGATCAAGGGGGCTTGCTGGTTGCTCGGCAAGAGAGAGGATCGTCAACCTTTGTAGTCGAACTGGCCACCGCGGCGTCGGTCTCGTAGTCTACCGAAGAGAAGAGGGGGAAGAAACAATGAATACACGGTAACAGATGCATAACGATGCATGACATGCCAAGAAGCGATGCTAGGCGTGCCCTAACGTGGTAAGAGGGGTACTGGTTTAAGGGGGAAAGCATCCGGGAGGTTATCCCGGTTCCGGACGTCTGTCAGACAGACGAACCGGAGAGGAAAGTTTGCAGGTTCGATAGGTTAGAGAAGTGTGGTGGACGAACGGACTGCGTATCCGGATTCGTCTCGTCGTTCTGAGCAACTTTCATGTTGAAATTATTTTAATCCGGATTACGGATTAAAAGATATGATTTATAAAAGATTTTATTAATTTCTGGAATTTTAATTAATTATTTAATTAATTTGAAATGGCATTTATGACATCGACATGAGGTCATCTTGGCGTCATCGACCAACAGGTTGACTAAGTCAACCACGGCAGTGGGTCCCACATGTCATTCACTAATGGCTAATTAGTTTAATTAGCCTAATCAAAGTTTAATTAACCTTAGTTAATTATAGGACACCGCCTAATCTTGACGGAAGCCGCAAGAGATGACGTAAGTCCTTCTTAGTATCGAGGAGCTAGCATCGGGCGTAAGTCAACTTGTCCTTGAGTGCTCGGAAACTTTCCCGACACTTATCTCGCCCATTGGAACTTGACGCCTTTATGCAACAAAGTTAGTCGAGGCTCGGCAATCTTGGAGAAGTTCTCGACTAATCGACGCAATAGTCAAGTAGACCGAGAAAACTTCGACTTGCTTAACGCTCTTCTGAGGAGTCCAATCGAGAATAGCCTGAACTCGCTCGAGGTTGACGGCAATACCATCCTTAGAAATGACATGCCCAAGATAGGTTACTTCGGAAGCCGTAATTCACATTTGGAGAACTTGGCATAGAGTTGATGCTCTCGTAGCTTTTCCAAAGACAAGACTAAGATGTTCAGATGTTCTTCTTCATTCTTGAATAGATCAGATATCATCCAGATAAACCACGCATTTAACTTGTCGAGGTAATCCCACCCTTCATTGGTGTAACGCGAAGATAGGCCTTTTCGCCAAAGTTGATAGACCATGTCTTGGTGATGACGGTCATAATTACTCTTTTGACGCGATCGAAAGCAGCCTTGAGATTCTCGCGAATAATGCGGACTTGTTCTTCGCATGTTGATAATATCCGGACCAAGAGTGGACGCTCCCGCTTCGACCAGTTCAGAGGGTTCGCACTTTCGCCCATATAACACTTCAAGGGGGCCATCTTCGACTAGCTTGATAGCTATTATTATAAGAGAACTCAGATACGGAGAGATTCCTCCCATTTCTTGCCAAGGAACGACACAAGCTCAAGCATGTCTTCGAGGATTTGGTTGACACGCTCAACTTGTCCTTGTGATCATGGATGAAAAGCAAGATCGAAAGATAAATGAGTCCCCATAGCTTCTGGAAACTTGCCCGTAATCTTGAAGTGAATAAGCTGCCACGGTCCGAATCGACAACCAAAGGAATACCGTGAAGTGAAACAATTTCGACATATAGAGCGTTGCAAGCTGGCTAGCATTGATCGCTTTTCGACCGCCGTAAAATGTGCAACTTTAGAAAGCCGGTCAATGACGACAAGAATAGCATCATTACCTTTCGCGATTTGGGAAATCCAAAGGACTAAGTCCATTTCAACATGGTCCCATTTCCATTCGAATAGAGATAGGCTGCAGAGTTCCAAAGAGGCCTTTGATGTTCTGCTTTGATACGACGGCAAACGCCACACTCGTAAACATAGCGAACAATGTCTTGCTTCATATTAGACCACCGTAATCTCGGATTTAATGTCTTGATACATCTTTGTACTACCAGATGGATACATAGAGGCGATCATGAGCTTCTTGCATAACCTCCCGGTCATATTCAGATTTTCCTTCTTACATGGCACCACTAGGCGGCCTTTGAAGTACAAGGCGCCATCATCGCTAATAGTGAAGGATGAGGATTTCCTTTCTTGACGCCTTGTTTAATCTTGTAGACTTCGAGTCAAATCCTGCATTGTCTTTATGGTGCCCACGAGATCGGGTTCAACAGCCAGGTATAGAGGGAACCTCGGGAACAACACGGAGATTCATCTTGCGGAACTCCGGAGGAGGGGAGCGAGTGCACCGGAGGAACAATATGGAGGTTCAGCTTTCTGAATTCTTCAACAAGTGGGGCTGAACTTGGTGAACTCAAGGTGGTTGCAGAAGACTTATGCTCAAGGCATCAGCCATTACATTAGCCTTGCTCGGCGATAGGAGATACCCAAATCAAAGTTCTGCAACAGCCTCCATCCATCTCTGGCGACGGAGGTTCAGGTCTGGCTGAGTAAATGAGATACTTCAAACTTTGGTGGTCGGGTAGATCTCGCAACGACACGAGAAGGTAATGTCGCCATCGCTTAGTGCATGAATGACGGCAGCAAGTTCGAGGTCGTGAACTGGGTAGTTCTCCTCGTGAGGGCGAACTGCCGAGAGGCATAAGCAACCACTTTGCGCTCTTGCATTAGGACACCGCCTAATCTTTGACGGAAGCGCCGCAAGAGATGACGAAGTCCTTCTTAGTATCGAGGAGCTAGCATCGGGCGTAAGTCAACTTGTCCTTGAGTGCCGGAAACTTTCCCGACACTTATCTCGCCCATTGGAACTTGACGCCTTTATGCAACAAAGTTAGTCGAGGCTCGGCAATCTTGGAGAAGTTCTCGACTAATCGACGGCAATAGTCAAGTAGACCGAGAAAACTTCGACTTGCTTAACGCTCTTCTGAGGAGTCCAATCGAGAATAGCCTGAACTCGTTCAGGTTGACGGCAATACCATCCTTAGAAATGACATGCCCAAGATAGGTTACTTGGAAGCCGTAATTCACATTTGGAGAACTTGGCATAGAGTTGATGCTCTCGTAGCTTTTCCAAAGACAAGACTAAGATGTTCAGATGTTCTTCTTCATTCTTGAATAGATCAGATATCATCCAGATAAACCACGCATTTAACTTGTCGAGGTAATCCATGAATATATAGTTCATCGCGAGAGAAGGTGGCTGGAGCATTGGTTGCCGAAGACATGACGGTGTACTCGTAAGAACCATAACGAGTCACAAATGCGGTCTTGGGGATATCCTCCTCGCGAACACGGATCTGGTGGTAACCCAACCTCAAGTCGAAGTTTCGAGAACACCGACGAACCAGC
Organism: Aegilops longissima; assembly: GCA_021605205.1. Classification (NCBI taxonomy): domain Eukaryota; kingdom Viridiplantae; phylum Streptophyta; class Magnoliopsida; order Poales; family Poaceae; genus Aegilops; species Aegilops longissima. Next base: position 523,478,844 of record CM038679.1, read on the forward strand.
CAGCTTGATCATACGATCATTGATCCGAGGAAGAGGATACTTATTCTAATAGTAGCTTGATTTATAGGACGGTAGTCTTGGACCAATCGGTTTGTCCCATCCTTCTTCTTGACAAAGAGAGAAGGTGCTCCCCAAGGAGAGCAACTTGGGCGAATGAAGCCTTTGAAGAGATTTGTCGATTTCTCCTTTAGCTCAAGGAGTTCATGCGGCGGCATCTTGTAGGGACGCTTTATAGGAGTGGTGCTGGTTTCAAGTCGATGACGAATTCGACAGCTCTAGCAGGGGAATCCTCGAAGTTCTTCAGAAAGACGCCTTGGAAATCGCAAACGACAGAATGTTTTCAATTCCCTCGAGGGTGCGGCGCTCAATGCATTCAATGCATAGAGCCTTGCCTCGCATCTTGAACCGATTTAGCATTGTAGCTACGATTTCATCGAAGGGTGCAGCAGATGGACGGTCTTAGTGGCGCAAACGATTGACGCCAGATGCGCTTTCAACCAATTCATTCCCGTAATGAGGTCAATGCTACAAGACTTCAAAGACGATAGAGAGACAAGGAATTCCATTCCTTCGATTTCAACGGGACGCTGCTGCAAATCATGGAAGTCCGACATTGGCCCGCGGGGTGTGTACTAATAGTGAAGCATTCATGTCTTCACTTTTAATGCCATGCATGAATGCAAAATCTTCAGACATGAATGAATGCGATGCCCTCAGATCAAATAAGACGATGTCGGTAATCGAATTTACGAGAAGTGTACCCATCACAAGAGCAGGTTGGTCTTGAGCTTCGCTCAGATCAACATGGTTGGCCCGAGCTTGCCCATAAGACTTGCCGGTGTTGTTGCGGTTCGGGTGTTTCCACGGCCACCGCCGGAAGGGCCGCTTGATTCGGTTCGTTGCATTCTCTAGCACGGTGCCGCGCTGTCCGCACCAAGCACAAACCATTATTGGGAGTGGGAACAGAGCTTGGGGTGGCGGAGCTGGAAGCTTCGCTGCTTAGTTGTAGGCGCACGAGGTGTAGCATAGTTCTCGCTTTGGAGCAGTGCATTCGGGTGGTACATGCTGTTGGGAATCCATATCTTGCACTTCATGAGGACGGGCCCAAGATGAGCCCGTGTCACGGTTGCGCTGTTAGAGCTCGTATTCCTGCACCAGTTTCGACATTGATAGCTTTGTTCACCAAGGTGGCGAAATCAGCAAAGTCGCGCACTAGAAGTGCGAGCTTGATGTCGCCTTGAAGACCGCCACGAACTTCTCCTGCTCAAGGCATCGCTTGCAATATCCTCTTCAAAGATAGCGAGACAAGTCCAAGAACTCTCCGATAGGCTTCAACAGTCTTGTTGCCTTGGGTGAGGTTATGAATTCACACTTCTTCCGTCCATGACCCTTGTGGGATGAAGCGGCACGAAGGCAGCCCGAAGTCTGCCAGTGATGAGTGTTCCAACTGGCAGAGTACGCCGGTGGCTGTCCCACCATTGAGTCTGCGGTCCCTTCAAGAAGAAGGAAGCAAAGGTGACATAGTTGGTGGGCTACATCGGCCGACTCCATCTCATAGGTGATGTCACGGAGCCGCCATCAGATCCAAAGGCTGAGTTGAGCTGCGGTACACGCCGAGGTTCAGCGTATGAAATCCTGCAGAGTTGTCCCGCTTGGGTGCCGGTTCATATTGGGGCGAGGAACTGAGCCATCATGTTCTCCATGAATCGCGATTCATCTCAAGCTGTTGGACCATACCAGCCATGTACTCAAAGCGGTGGTGGAAGTTGGCACCACGGCCACGACCTGCTGGCCTAACCATCCCGCTATTATATAACAGGGTAGTTCAAAGACTTGAGAAATTAAGCAAGAGACAGAATCATTCATGATGAAACATGCATAATGAAAGCAAGATGATGGGAACTACATAGTAGTTGGCATATCTTACAAAAGGAATCATGCATAGAGTTCGATACATAGAGTCCAAGACATAGACTACTACATCATAGGCGGCACACAAAGCTGCTCGCGAATACATCAAATACTAACAAGCAAGTCTACATCACCCCACGCTGCATCATGGAGGTAGTCAGAGCTGAAAGTCGATAGTGCGGCAAAGGATAGTCCTCCACGCTGACTGGGGCCATGGATACTCGTGCTGAATCCGACGCCCGTGGCGTAAGGGCCAAGCGCGGAGAGTAGCCTCCCACGTCCGCCAACCAACACCCCGGGCATCACGGTCCCGGCGGGGTAGATCGCAGAACGCGCAGCTCTCCTGAACGGACAAAGGGTGCATCAGCGTCGAGCACGGTAGAGGTGCCGACGGGTGATGTACAACTCGTGGCGAAGAGCCCGTTAGCTCGATCCAGCCCATCGCGATGCGTAACAAAGTTCGATGGTGGAAGGGCTCTCGGTGACAATGGTGTAGGCAGCAAGTAGTAACCTCCTCACCAACATCGACGCGATAGCAATGTGCCCAAGGGGAGGTGTCCAACTCTCGATACTCGCACGAAGACGGTCGCAGCAGCATAAGCAGATCGTGGACTGCCATATCGATAGTCACTCCAACACCATGTGCGGTGTGCAGACAAGAGTGGACTCATACTCCCGAGAGTAGAGGTGGACGATGGCGCTGCATCGCTTCTCGGTTGTAGTCCCGGTACTCCTCATAGACGGTGTACTCGTGGTGCCGCGATAACCCGATAGGTCATCATCTCGCTAGCACCGCAGTGATCCCGAGGCACCAATGGCCGCCGTGTGGCGCACGACCTGCCTCGTGGGTTCCATCTCAAAACAAAGACGCTTCAAAGGAGTCAATGACAGTGGTGGAAATTGTTCAAATACAATTCCAAAAACAACTAAGGCTATATCCATCTTCGGGTGAATGCGGTCACGGATCCTAGTGATAGTTAGTAAAATCGTTTAACCCGAGTAGAAGAGAGTCCAGAGTCCCAGAGTAAAGGTCGAGGAGTAAAAGATCCTAATACCACCCGATGGCGACGTGGGCCCGTAAGGCACACAGCCATGTTAGTAAAAGTTTAGTAAAGTCTAGACTCGACTTCGGCCAAGGGTTGTGGAAGGGGGATTCCTACAGGCAGTCGGCTCTGATACCAACTTGTGACGCCCTCGATTCAATCGTACACTAATCATGCACGCAAATGTGTACGATCAAGATCAAAGACTCACGGGAAGATATCACAACACAACTCTACAATAAAATAAGTCATACAAGCATCATAATACAAGCCAGGGGCCTCGAGGGCTCGAATACAAGTGCTCGATCATAGACGAGTCAGCGGAAGCAACAATATCTGAGTACGTATATAAGTTAAACAAGGTGCCATAAGATGGCTAGCACAAACCGGGATACAGACGAAGAGGACAGGCCTCCCGCCTCGATCCTCCTAGGTCACTCCCCGGTCGCCGCCGGGCTGCACGTAGTAGTAGGCGCCCGAGTAGTAGTCGTCATAGGCGGCGCGCTCGATCTCCGGCTCCATCGCCTGGTTGCAGCAATCGAGTAAAGGGTAGGGGAAAAGGGGAACAAGGCAACCGTGAGTACTCATCCAAAGTACTGCAAGCAAGGAGCTACACTACATATGCATGGATACATGTGTAAAGGGCCATATCGGTGGACCGAATCGCGTAATGCCGTAATAAGAGGGGATAGTTAGTCTTAACGAAGACTACGCTCGACACCGCCTTGCATGCATGTAAGAGGACAACGGAAGTCCTCTAAGTAACATCATATAGCAATAATCCTACCCGCAATCCTCGCCATAACCCCGAGCGAGAGCGACCACCGGTTGTATCCGCACTTGGAAGGGTGTGTTTTATCAAGTATCCGGTTCTAGTTGTCATAAGCTCAAGGTACAACTCCAAGTCGCCCCATTATCAAGATCACGGCTATCCGAATAGATTAATCACCGCAGGGTGCACCATCTTACCCAAAGACGCTTGATCCCATTTGGCCGGACACACTTTCCGGGTCATGCCCGCCACAGAAGATCAACACGCCGCAGCCCCACCTAGGCACAACAGAGAGGCCAAGACGCCGGTTAAACCTAAGCGCCAGGGTCCGGGCCCATCGCCTCGAGCACACTCAAGACGCTATGCAGGGCGGCCGGAAGCGCACTCTAGCCCAACAGCGCTCCACCAATCCGGCCAAGGCCGCTCCGTCACGACGTCTCAAGTATTTCTACCGATACCACGACGCCGGATACCCATAACTACTCCCCAGAGATGGTTAGTGCGATAAGCTCAGAGCCAACCCAGATCAAATACCAAGACCTCGTTAAGCGTGTTAAGTAACCGCGAACGCCGAACAGGCCAGCCCACCTCTCTCCTAGGCGGTCGCAACTCTGCCTGCCGCCCGCCTCAATGATCCACTCATGGTGCTCCATCACCACCCGACTTTAGTCTCACATGTATCATGTATAAGTATATAGTATATACCGTGATCACCTCCCGAGTGATCACGGCCCGATAGTATAGCACGGCAGACGGACAAGAAAGTAGGGCCACAGATGAAAGTACTAGCATCCTATACTAAGCATATAGGATTGCGTAAGGTAACAATGAAGTTACAAGGACAAAGCTATGCAAAGAAGATAGGCGAATCGAAAAAAAGAATATGCTATGCTACTCTAATGCAAGCAAAGTAGATAAGAGAAGGCGATATCCGTGATCAAGGGGGCTTGCTCGTTGCTCGCAAGAGAGAGGGTCACAAGACTGTAGTCGAACCGCCACCGCAGCGCCGGTCTCGTAGTCTACCAAGAGAAGAGGGGAAGAAACAATGAATACACGGTAACAGATGCATAACGATGCATGACATGCCAAGAAGCGATGCTAGGCGTGTTCTAACGTGGTAAGAGGGTACCGGTTTAAGGGGAAAGCATCCGGAGGTTATCCTGTTCCGGACGTCTGTCGATGATGAACCGGAGAGGAAAGTTTGCAGGTTCGATAGGTTAGAGAAGTGTGGTGGACGAACGGATCGCGATCCGGATTCGCCTCGCCGCTCGAGCAACTTTCATGTTGAAATTATTTTAATCCGGATTACGGATTAAAAGATATGATTTATAAAAGATTTTATTAATTTCGAATTTTAATTAATTATTTAATTAATTTCGAATGGCATTTATGACATCAAGATGAGGTCATGCTGACGTCATCAGCCAACAGGGTTGACTAAGTCAACCCTGACAGGTGGGTCCCACATGTCATTCACTAATGGCTAATTAGTTTAGTTAGCCTAATCAAAGTTTAATTAACCTTAGTTAATTAAGTTAATTAATGATTAGTGTTAATTAGTTCACCTTAATTAGTTTAATCAATTACCCAATTAATTTAACTAATGATTAGGTTTAACTAATCCGAATTAATTAGATTAATTAATTGCTTAATTAATTAATTAATTAATTAATTAGCTAATTAATTTAATTCATTTCTATTTCCATTTTCATTCGATTTTATTCAAAACGTTTTTTGCCTTTTTTATCATTTGGGGGTGGGGCCCCACGTCATATATTCCATCGGGCATGCGGGTGTGGGCGACGCGGCGACGCCTCGAATGGGCACGAACCAGGCCAGTTGGGCGCCACCTGGGAAATCGGGCGCCGAGGTTCGGGGCGGCCACGGCTGAGGCCACACGGCCTGGCCGAGCGGCGCAGCGACGAGCCAGGCGAGGAGAGGCGGGAAGGTGGCTCGGCTCGAGCCGAGCGACGGACGTCTGTGAGGAAACGAGGCTCGGTCGGGGAGGCGGAGAGGCGCCGAACGGGGCGAACGGGGGGGCTCAGGCGCCAAGACGTCGCCGACGAGGTCACCCGTCGGAGAAGGGAGAGGAGAGGGGGCACGCGGTGGTGGGGGTGGTCGGACCTCGAGCGGCCGGATCCGGCCGGGGGAGGAAGGAGAGGATCGAAGAAGCGCGGGCGAACTGCCAAGGGGGGGGCGAGCCGGGCGACGGGCCGGTCGGGGGCCGACGAGAGAGAGGGAGCCGAGGGGAACCGAGGGGGGGGGGCAGGCTGGCGGCGGCGGTCGGCCGACGGGAGGGGGAAAGAGAGGGCGAGAGGAAGCCTCACAGGGGGCAGGGACTCGGCCGGCGGGCTCGACGGGGTCGGGGAGTCCGTCGTGGAGGGGTCGGGGGCGCGGTTCAAGCGACGGGAGGCGAGGCCGAGCTGCCACAAGGCGGAGGCCGGGCTCCTGGGGGCGACTTGAGGGGGGGGGGCGGGCGAGGCGGGTTGGTCGCGGGGGGTGGTTCGGTCTCGCCCGATCCGATCGTGGAGAGGAGAGGCGAGGGCGCGTGCGGGCGTGGGCGTGGCTAGGGTTAGCCGCAGGGGGGAGGGTATATGCGGGGTTGGTTGGGCCGGTGGGCGCCCAGTGGGGGGGGGGGATGGGCCAAGGCCAAGTGGGGAGGGGCGGTGGTTGGGCCAGTGGTTATCCTCTCGCTTTTATTTAGTTTTTCTTTTATTATTTTCAATTTTCTGTTTTGGTTTATTTAAAATGCTCGCATTTTGTAAATATTAGTGCACCCCACCAATATTAGGTTAGTTATTTTAGAAAACCCCTAACATTTTAGAACTTATTTTCGGAACCTTTTATCGTTTGTTTCATTTTTGATTTTTGTTTTAGGTCGGGTTTAAATCAACGAGAGGTTAATTAACATAACCGGGTGATTACTGTTGCATAACCATCCGGGCGTTACAAGGGATAAACTCAAGCAATATGATATAAACCTCATCTTTTTATCCTCGAGGCAACAATACAATACGTGCCTTGCTGCCCGTGCTGTCACTAGGTAAGGACACCGCAAGATTGAACCCAAAGCTAAGCACTTCTCCCATTGCAAGAAAGATCAATCTAGTAGGCCAAACTAAACTGATAATTCGAAGAGACTTGCAAAGATATCAAATCATGCATATAAGAATTCAGAGAAGAATCAAATAATATTCATAGATAATCAAGTTCATAAACCCACAATTCATCGGATCTCGGCAAACACACCGCAAAAAGAGTTACATCGAATAGATCTCCAAGAGAATCGAGGAGAACTTTGTATTGAGATCCAAAGAGAGAGAAGAAGCCATCTAGCTAATAACTATGGACCCGAAGGTCTGTGGTAAACTACTCACGCATCATCGGAGAGGCCATGGTGTTGATGTAGAAGCCCTCCGTGATCGAATCCCCCTCCGGCAGATCGCCGGAAAAGGCCACAAGATGGGATCTCACTGGTACAGAAGGTTGCGGCGGTGGAAAAGGTGTTTCGTGGCTCTCCTCGAAGGTTTCAGGGTATAAGAGTATATATAGGCGAAAGAAGTAGATCGGTGGAGCTGCGAGGGGCCCACGAGGGTGGGGGCGCGCCCTCCTGCCTCGTGGGCGCCTCGTGGCTTTCTTGACCTCCACTCCAAGTCTCCTGGATTACGTTTGTTCCAAAAATGATCCTCGCGAAGGTTTCATTCCGCTTGGATTCTGCTTGATATTCCTTTTCGCTAAACACCTAAATAGGCAAAAAATAGCAATTTGCACTCGCCTTCGTTAATAGGTTAGTCCAAAAAATAATATAAAAGGTATATTAAAGCCCATTAAACATCCAAAATAGATAATATAATTGCATGGAACAATAAAAAATTATAAATACATTGAAGACGTATCAGGCAGCTAACTATCTTATTGCTTCCTCTCCAAGGTCAATGAGGAAGAGGGGGTCGATTTGCCCCCTCCCCCCTTCCGGGTTTGTAAACTTAATGCTGAAGCCTCTTTCGAGCAAGATTTGCTTATGGTAACGACTGGTACAATCCTGAGGGTTGACAAAGGCAAATTCATTGTTGTAGGAAACTGAAGACTACAGTGGTGTGGGGATTATAAAAAATGGTTTGATGTGTGGAGGGATGATGAAGTGTGTTTTCTGATTTTATAATATGGTATTTTGTTGTTCTCTTTCTGGGGGTATAATTATGCGTTATCTATAAATTTACCCACACCTATGCACTGAAGTTTCTTGCAGTGATAATCAGATGTATTATATGGGTGCTATAGTGTCACATGTTGGCATATTTTGTCATGTGACGAGAGGGTGCGAAACTGATGTACTTTTATAAGCTAGTTGTTGCAGATTGATTTGAGAGATCATTGACCAGTCAAAATCATAAACCAAATTTAAAATTGAACACTCACTTGAATAAGAGAGCTCCTTGAGAAATTGTTGACCAAGTCAAAAATGGGAACTCAACCCAAAATGATATTGAGGATACGGCGTTGCGTGTTGACATTTATTTTTTGTTTTGTGATGAGAGTGTGTGAGAGACAGGTATAGTTTTATAAGCTGTTGTTGTCGATTGATTTGAGAAATCATTGACCATTCAAATTCATGAATCAAATTTTAAATTAAACACCTCACTTGAGCGAGAGAGCTTCTTGAAAAAAGGTTGACCAAGTCAAAATTGGAAAGTCAATCCAAAACTAATGTCCTCAATTCAATGAAAGGCCTTCACTCCCTAGGAAGCTTTGTGTTGTTGTAGATTCTTGTGGCAGGCAAACTCTCCTATTTCCAAAATCCAATTTAAATTTTGAATTTTAGGCGTAGCCCATGCGAGACAAGCAAAATTTGACTACTGTCTTCTTTGACTCATCTCGTGTCGCTGAAACTCTTGGGAATCAACGAAGCCTCATAGTCCTGAGTCCTGACACAACTCTGACTTAAAAAGAACAGGAGGGTATAGTCTACGGATTTGATATGTACTCCCTCCGTTCGGAATTACTTGTCGCAGAAATAAATGTATTTAGATGTATTTTAGTTCTAGATACATCCATTTTCAAGACAAGTAAGAACGGAGGGAGTAGCAGCCGGTCCGTCCCCGGCTGCTCCCAAGTGGCGACTGTTGTTAATTTATGTTTGGAAAACCAAGTAGCAGCCGTCCCGGCTGCTTCATTTTTGCCGTGCGAGATCGGGGGTTTGGGCCATTGGGATGAGCGGAGCTGTGGTCTGGTTGACCACTCTTTTTGCATGGTGTCTGGTTGACCACTCGCTCCAGTCACACGCTGTTCGCTCACGTAGGGAGTACGGATTTCTCGAAAAAAAAAGTAGGAGTACGAATATCTCGAAAAGAAAAAAAAGTAGGAGTGAGAACAAAAATCGTTTGTTTGCATCATTCCTAGATTTTCAAATCCCAACCATGTAGTACGGGGTGGGAAAATTTTGTTTTTGCCACTTTAAATTTTGCCAATTTTCCTTATACCATTCTAGATTTTGACGTTTCACTTTTGTCACTCTTAATTTTTGATAATTATCATAATTGCCATTCAGTGGCGAAAGCAAAATAATTTTATTTTGTTTTTGCCACTCTTAGCTTTTGACAATTATCACAATTGCCACTCTGAAAATTTTGCTTTTGTCATGGGAATGGCAATTGTAATAATTGTCAAAAACTAAGAGTGACAAAAATGAAATGTTAAAATCTAGAATGGCATAAGAAAAATTTACAAAATCTAGAGTGGCAAAAACAAAATTTGCCCGTACGGGGAACAACGAATACTCATGGCGTGGACAAACATATTGATGGCGTTGGTGGTTTTATTTGTGAGGCACGCAATTTCCTCCCTCGCAAAAAAGAAAAATAAATAAATAAGGCATGCCTTTTCTTGGGTAAGTGTCATGGCATGTGCTACTCCACAAAGGGCTTGAGTTTGATGTGTTGTCCGTTTCTGCAAGTTTCCAAATAGGCAGTACCTTCATGAACTTTCCCTACTTGTCATCGATAACTAATGGATGGTGCAGGCTCTACCGTTATCAGTTCCTCCTAAACTAGAGAAAGCCCTTCGATCTATTTCCTATAGGCTTGAAAAACGATATTATATTATAAAGCGAGAAAGTACATCTTAATCTAAGATATCACACCACGAAACGCGGTCCAAGTTACTACAGTTGAGTCTGGCTACTTTTGAAAATTAAGAACGAGGTCAGCATGTGCGCTCCTGGCCAAAATGGTACTAGTACTAGGGCTCTTCAATTATACCAGTACTGCTGATGAGTTCGTGTCAGACCCCTAAGGCTAGCCATACTGGGATAACATAACTAGTATCATATATTTGAAACTCGTAAATATGCTTACATGGCAGAAAATTAAAGAAGAGAGAGGGTCATAGTAACATAGGTAGATACCGTAACATAATAAATATTATGCTACTACTCCCTCCTTTTTGGTTTATAGGGTTTATCTCAAAGTTTTAGTTTTTCCATTTTATAAGGCTCAATTTGGTTGTTTTTCATCACATGTTCAGATTTTAAGGTGCATTAAATCATTGCATGCAAGTATTAAGAGAAAATTGACCAATGCATGTACTTTATGCATGCATGCATTGCAATTAATGCATTTATAAACATAATTTTTTGAAGAAAACAAAAACATTAATTAAGTGCTTTTGCAAACTATAAAAAGTATTCCACCACTCACCATCTATCTTTGTTGGTGAGATTTTTGAATTGAGCCCTATAAACCGGAAAGGAGGGAGTATGTGTCATGCATGGCAATAAATGAGACCATCTATGATACTACTTTATGATACTATGCACTATGAATATAGTATCATACACTAGTATCATATGCATGATACTAGTATATGTTAGAGCATCTCCAGCCGCCCTCCGAAAGCACACCCAGGACGCCTTTTTCATCGCCGGCGCGCTTTTTTCGCCCAGTCACGCCCCCAAAACCTTAGATAGCGCCGGATTTGGTTAAAATTACGCCTGGCGGTCCCGATCCAAACCCAGAAAGGTGGGGGGCAGCTGAGGGCACCGGCGCTCCTTTTTGCATGCAAAAGCCCCACAAAGTCAGTCTCTCTCCTCACTCTCTCTCCTCTTTTCCTCACAGGCCCACCACGTGCCTGACCTCTCTCTCCTCTTTTCCTCGCTCGTCGCCAGAGTCAAGGCCACGCCGGGAGCTCCGTCTTGGCCAAGATGAAGGACTCGGCGCCAGAAGCCTCAACGACGAGGCGCGGCGATCGTGGTCCAGTGCCGGCGAGGCTCGGGCGGCCCGCAGACCGGGCGCACTGCCACGGGCAGCCCCGGCCGCTATCAGGGCGACGAAGCCGACGCTGCCACCGTCTAGCAGACGCGGTGGCGGCTTCAGCGGCCGGATCTTGCCTTCGTCGAAGAGCTCGTCGGCCGTCGACAGCTGATCCGGCTCCTGCGCGCTCCGGTCGAGGAGGACACCGGACCGCATGGCGAAGTCCGCGTTCTCACCGTCCCCAGTCGCCGTCGCACCGGAGCCAACCCCAACCTTGGGTGTTCCCGGCTTCTCCTCCCAGTCGAAGGCCATGGATCGGCGGAGGAGCTGAACGGCAGCCAGGATGGAGTCCTTGCGGTCGAGGTTGCAGTCGAGGCTTCGAGCGAGCGGGTCCGACACCGAGAGGCTCCGCATCGTGGTCGCCGTCACGGTCGCGGCCGCGGCCACGGGCATGGGCGACGTGGCGTGCTGCGACGGGGGAGTCGAGGAGGCAGCGCCGCGCGCCGGCTGTGGAGCGGCGCGACGAGGATGAGGACGACGAGGTGGAGGAGGCCGGCGACGCGGGCGGAGGCGAGGTAGCGCGAGAGACGGACTTGCTGCCGAGCACGCAGGCCGAGGGCGCGGGCGCCGAGTTGGCTTGTCGAGCGCCGGCGTGAGCGGCCGTCTTGGTGCGAGGAGTAGGACGCGGGGCTGAAGCCGCCGCCGCGCCGGAGAATAGCGCCAGAGATGGCGGGTCGCGCAAGGCCCGGCTGGCGAGGAGCGAGGCGGTGATCGAGAGGCTGAAAGAAAAAGAAAAAGTGACTACCTGTGAGGCACAACGACTGGAAAAATGCACGCCCCTGTATCAAAAATTTCGCCGGGGCGATCCTAGACGCTGAAAAAACGCTTCCTAAGAGGCACAACGGCTGGAGATGCTCTTACTCCCCACTATGACCAGCCTAAGTCCAGTACCGTACCAGTGTAAGTACCGAGCCTAAGCGACTAGGAGTGCTCAAAAGAGAAAAGGCCGCTTCAATCATCCGTAGAAACAGTAGCAGTACTTGCTCATAACTTGGCTGCCTCCATGCCTCTAGTAGTGGTGATCACTACCTTCTCAAAAATAAAATAAAATAAAATAGCGGTGATCATTAGTGCTAAGTTTTTTTTTCTTTTCTGATTTTTTTTAGAATGAAGAAAAGAAATTAATATGTGGAGTAACTGCCAACCACTTGGGAATCTACCATTCTTAAAAAGTTGCTCCCCACTACTCAGTATTCTCTCATCATGCACACTATCCACATCAGCGATGTGCCACGTCACAGCATAGAACCATCCATCTAAGCAAAAAAAAATCCACCTCAACGAAAATAACTAAGAAAATCTGGCATCTAATCAAATTGTGTGATTTAATCTCTTTATTATAGTACGCGAATCGGTTCCTCTTCGTCTTCTTTTAAGGCGGAGACGCGAATCGGTTCCTCTTCGTCTTCTTTTAAGGCGGAGACGCGAATCGGTTCCTCTTCGTCTTCTTTTAAGGTGGAGAGCCATCGTCCTATCCTCGAATCCCCAACACATTTGCTCCTCCGTCTGGTCCTCTTTGCACATCTCAATCTTCCCAAACCGAATCTTGAAGGCTCTATGGAAGATGGAGCAGCGGCAAGCTTTCGTTGCCGCACTCAATGGCAGACACCCAGCCCCAACAAATCTGGCAGCCCTGGCCTCTGGCTTCTTGCGGCGGGGCTCTTGGATGCGGAAGCGGCCGGGACTGGGCAGTCGGGCACCACCACATCCAGTTCATACGAACTATGGAGGCCGTCGCGGTGCCACCACACGACATGTTCTAGCGACTGATCCGGCATCCTGCGGCGCAGAACGGATACCATGTACGCCGGTACTACATCTCTGAGGGAGTCCTGGATTAGGGGGTGTCCGGATAGCCGAACTATCACCGTTGGCCGGACTCCTGGACTATGAAGATACAAGATTGAAGACTTCGTCCCGTGTCCGGATGGGACTTTCCTTGACGTGGAAGGCAAGCTTGGCGATACGGATATGTATATCTCCTACCATTGTAACCGACTCTGTGTAACCCTAACCCCGCTCGGTGTCTATATAAACCGGAGGGTTTTAGTCCGTGGGACTAACAACAATCATACCATAGGCTAGCTTCTAGGGTTTAGCCTCTCGATCTCGTGGTAGATCCACTCTTGTACTACCCATATCATCAATATTAATCAAGCAGAGTAGGGTTTTACCTCCATCGAGAGGGCCCAACTCGGTAAAAACATCGTGTCCCTTGTCTCCTGTTACCATCCGCCTAGACGCACAGCCGGGACCCCTACCCGAGATCCGCCAGCTTTTGACATCGACATTGGTGCTTTCATTGAGAGTTCCTCCGTGTCGCCATCGTAGGCCCGATGGCTCCTTCGATCATCAACAATGACGCGTCAAGGGTGAGACTTTTCTCCCGGACAGATCTTCAGATTCGGCGGCTTTGCACCACGGGCCAATTCACTTGGCCATCCGAGCAGATCGAAGCTACGCCCGCCATCGTGTCGATTTCGAGTTTGAACTACACGGCCGACATCCGCGGAGACTTGATCTTCGACGGATTCGAGCCACGCCAAGCGCCGCGACCGCCTTGATGGGCATGATCTAGCTCGCCGAATCAACAGACTGAGGTCGCACCAGCGCCCGGCCCGACCCTTAGCTCGGAGCCGACTCCCCGATCAAGGACGAGTGGTTGGACACCCTCGGGGCTACAATCTCTACGGCGATGGAGCCAACTCCATCCCTGCCTTGCGAAGACCGTGACTCAAGGTGCCGGACTCTCTCCGACCAACCCTCCGCCCGCTAATCGAATCCGATTGGGCGCCGATTATGGAGTTCACCGCCGGACATCTTTTCAAAGACTCGCCTTTGGCGACATCCTGAATTCACTAAAGTCTCTCTTTATCGAGAGCCCGGCCGACTACGGTCGAAGGTTGGGATGCGGACGACGAAGAAATTCAACGCCCACCCACCACCCATTTTGTAGCCACCGCCGATGATTTAACCGACATGCTCGACTTGACCAAGACATCGACGGTATGGACGACGATGCCGAGATTTACCAAGAACCAGCGCCACAGGCATCGGAAGGCCACCTCGCCATACGACATATACATGGTGGACATCCCAAAAGACGGAACGGCGATGGAACAACGGAGGATGACCCTCCAAGAAGCAGCCCAAGCGCCGCGCCGCAAGGCCGCCTAAATCCTGCCACAGCAAAACGATGATTCCGCACGGAGATAATAACACCCCTGACAAGTGTCGAAGACAACCCCTCCAAAGCAGGATTCAGCACAAGAGGAGGGAGAAGCCAGCCCTCATGATAGAGCGCGCATGTGGAGGTGGAGGACGATAATTATATGCCTCCTCTCAAGATGAGGCAAGCCTCGACGACGCACTTAATTTGTCGTGCCCGAGGATCCCGCCAATAGGAGCGCTTTCAAACGCAGGCTTATGGCCACGCAAGCAGCCTCAAGAAAGCAGCAGCAGCTTAGAGCTGACCAAGACTTGCTAGTCGACAGATGGATCAAGTCTTCGCAGCCAAGAGTACGAACTCAACGCCTCCAAGAGATACCTGAACGCAGGCTGCTACCCCAATTAGAGGAAGCAGCACCCAAACCTACATCACCAGCAAGATGATGCGGCCGACCGCCACCCCGTGGTCGCGATGAGAGAGGCCTCTAGGCCCTCCATTCAAGCCGCACTCGCGTCACTCAAAAAGTACCAAGGCACGGGAAACACGCCACACCATGAGACATATTGAGGACAAGGCAAGGCAAACAAGATCGATCTACGGATCGCGTGGGCGCCCACGACACGTGATGATAACCGCCACGCCGATACAACAATTCGCCGGGCGAACACGAGAGACAAAGCTCATTTGAGCTGCGCCATGATATAGCTCAATACAGAGGCGCCAAGACACCCACTATGCTTCATAGACGAAGTGATGGATCATCAAATCCTCGAGGGTTTCAAACCCAGAACATCGAATCATATGATGGCACAACAGATCCTGCGGTTTGGATCAAGGACTACCTCCTCCATATCCACATGGCCCGCGGTGATGATCTACATGCCATCAAATACCTCCCACTCAAGCTTAAAGGACCAGCTCGGCATTGGCTTAACAGCTTGCCGCCAGAATCAATTGGTTGTTGGGAGGACCCGAAGCCGCATTCCTTGATAACTTCCAGGCACATATGTGCGACCACCAGACGCCGATGGCCTCAAACCACATAATCCAGCAGCCAAAAGAATCGGCGACAATTCTGGACACGGTTCCCACCAAGAAAATCAAATCATTGACCGTCTGGATGCAGAGGCCCTTGCAGCCTTCAAACATAACATCCACGACGAGTGGCTTGCCCGACACCTAGGACAGGAAAAGCCTAAATCCATGGCAGCCCTCACACGCTCATGACCCGCTTTTGCTGGAGAGGACAGCTGGCTAGCTCAGAGCAACAACATGACCAAAACCCCGTAGTTCGGATACCAAGGACAACAATGGCAGGTCGCTACGCAACAAGCACAAGCACCGCATTAACGGCGATAATGCTGAAGATACGTTAGTCAATGCCGGATTCGTGAGGCTCTAAACCCGGCCAAGGAAGAAGCCGCTCAAAAGAAATACTCAGGTCTGGCCCAATCTGGACCGAATACTCGATCGCTCGTACAAATACATGGCACCTCGAAAACCAGCCAACCACACCAACAGGGATTGTTGGGTATTCAAACAGCAGAGCAAGTTAAATGCCGAACTCAATGACAAGGGGCTGCATAGCGATGACGAGGAAGAGCCCCGGCCGCCGAACAATAGAGGACAAAAGGGTTTCCCCCCACAAGTGCGGACGGTGAACATGATATACGCAACCCACATACCCAAAAGGGAGTGGAAGCGTGCGCTATGGGACGTATATGCGATGGAGCCAGTCGCCCCAAAGTTCAACCCATGGTCCTCCTGCCCAATCACCTTTGATCGAAGGGACCACCCCACTTGTTGGGGAACGTAGTAATTTCAAAAATTTTCCTACGATCACGCAAGACCATGGTGATGGCATAGCAACGAGAGGGAGAGTGTCCGCCCACGCACCCTCAGAGACCGAAAGCGAAGCGTTATAACAACGCTGTTGATGTAGTCGACGCCTTCACGATCCGACCGATCCAAGCACCGAACGACGGCACCTCCGAAGTTCTGCACACGCTCAGCTCGATGACGATCCCGGACTCGATCCAAAGAAAGTGTCGGGATGAGTTCCACAAGACGACGGCGCAGGACGATGTTGATGCTCCACCGACGCAGGGCTTCGCTTAAGCTCCGCGACGATATGACTTCACCGGCGCAGGGCCGCCTAAGCTCCGCGACGATATGACCGAAGTGGAATATGGTGGAGGGGCACCGACACGGCTAAGGAACGATCCGTAGATCAACTTGTGTGTCTCCGGGTGCCCCCGCCTCAGATATAAAGGAGCAAGGAGGAGGTGGCCGCCAAGGGAGGAGGCGCACAGGGGGGAGTCCTACTCCCACCGAGTAGGACTCCTCCTTTCCTAGTAGGAGTAGGAGAGAAGGAAGGGAAGAGAAGAAGGTGCGGCCCCCCTAGTCCACCCGGACTAGGCCTTGGGGCGCGCAGCCTGCCCTAGGCAGCCCTCTCTCTTTCCCGCAGGCCCAATAAGGCCCATTACTTCTCCCGTGAATTCCGTAACTCTCCGCATCCGAAAATACCCAATCATTCGGAACCTTTCCGAACTCCGAATATAGTCGCCCAATATATCGATCTTTACGCCTCGACCATTTCGAGACTCCTCGCCATGTCCCCGATCTCATCCGGACTCAACTCCTTCGTACATCAAAACTCATAAACTCATAATATAACCGCTATCGAAACCTTGTTGCATGGACCCTACGGGTTCGAGAACTATGTAGACATGACCTAGAACTATTCTTGGTCAATAACCAATAGCGGAACCTGGATGCCCATATTGGCTCCTACATATTCTACGAAGATCTTTATCGGTCAAACCGCATAACAACATACGCTGTTCCTTTTGTCATCGGTATGTTACTTGCCCCAGATTCGATCGTCGGTATCCAATACCTAGTTCAATCTCGCTACCGTAAGTCTCTTTACTCGCTCCGAATACATCATCTCACAACTAACTCATTAGTTGCAATGCTTGCAAGGCTTATGTGATGTGTATTACCGAGAAGGCCCAGAGATACCTCTCCGACAATCGGAGGACAAAACCTAATCTCAAATACGCCAACCCAACAAGTACCTTTGGAGACACCTGTAGTACTCCTTTATAATCACCCAGCGTTGCTAGACGCTTTGGTAGTACCAAAGTGTTCCTCCGTAAACGGAGTTGCATAATCTCATAGTTACAGGAACATGTATAAGTCATGAAGAAAGCATTAGCAACATACTAAACGATCAAGTGCTAAGCTAACGGAATGGGTCATGTCAATCACATCATTCTCCTAATGATGTGATCCCATTAATCAAATGACAACACATGTCTATGGTTAGGAAACATAACCATCTTCGATTAATGAGCTAGTCTAGTAGAGGCATACTAGTGACTATCTGTTTGTCTATGTATTCACACATGTATTATGTTTCCGGTTAATACAATTCTAGCATGAATAATAAACATTTATCATGATATAAGGAAATAAATAATAACTTTATTATTGCCTCTAGGCATATTTCCTTCAGCCTCCCACTTGCACTAGAGTCAATAATCTAGTTCACATCCCATGTGATTTAACATCAATAGTTCACATCTATATGTGGTTAACACCCATAGTTCACATCGACATGTGACCAACACCCAAAGGGTTTACTAGAGTCAGTAATCTAGTTCACATTGATATGTGATTAACACCCAAAGAGTACTAAGGTGTGATCATGTTTTGCTTGTGAGATAATTTTAGTCAACGGGTCTGTCACATTCAGAGCCGTAAGTATTTTGCAAATTTCTATGTCTACAATGCTCGCACGGAGCTACTCTAGCTAATTGCTCCCACTTTCAATATGTATCCAGATTGAGACTCGAGTCATCTAGATTAGTGTTAAAACTTGCATCGACGTAACCTTTACGCACCTAACCTTTTCACTTCCATAATCGAGAAACATATCCTTATTCTACTAAGGATAATTTTGACCGCTGTCCATTGATCTACTCCTAGATCACTATTGCACTCCCTTGCCAAGCTTAGTGGTAGGGTATGCAATAGATCCGTACACAAGATGACATACTTTATAGAACCTATGGCTGATGCATAGGAATGACTCTCATTCTCTTTCTATCTTCTGCCGTGGTCGGGTTTTGAGTCTTACTCAATCTCATACCTTGCAACACATGCAAGAACTTTTCTTTGACTGCTCCATTTTGAACTACTTCAAAATCTTGACAAGGTATGTGCTTATTGAAAAACTTATCAAGTGTCTTGATCTATCTTAATAGATCTTGACGCTTAATATGTAAGCAGCTTCACCAAGGTCCTTTCTTTGAAAAACTCCTTTCAAATACTCCTTTATGCTTTGCGTAATAATTCTACATTATTTCCGATCAACAATATGTCATTCACATATACTTATCGAAATGCTGTAGTGCTCCCACTCACTTTCTTGTAAATACAGGCTTCACCGTAAGTCTCAGATAAAACTATACGCTTTGATCAACTTATCAAAGTGTGTATTCCAACTCGAGATGCTTGCACCAAATTATAGATGGATCATTGGAGCTACACATTTTGTTAGCACCTTTAGGATTGACAAAACCTTCTGGTTGCATCATATACAACTCTTCTTTAATAAATCCATTAAAGAATGTAGTTTTACATCCATTTGCCAGATTTCATAAAATGTGGCAATTGCTAACATGATTCGGACAGACTTAAGCATCGCTACAGCTTGAGAAAATCTCATTGTAGTCAACACCTTGAACTTGTCGAAAACCTTTTTGCGATAAGTCGAACTTTGTAGATAGTAACACTACTATCAAGATCCGTCTTCCTCTTGAAGATCCATTTATATAATATGGCTTGCCGATCATCGGCAACTCCATCAAAGTCCACACTTTGTTCTCATATATGGATCCCATCTCAGATTTCATGGTCTCAAACCATTTCATGAATCTGGGCTCATCATCGCTTCCTCATAGTTCATAGGTTCATCATGGTCTAGTAACATGACTTCTAGAATAGGATTACCGTACCACTCTGTGCGGATCTTACTCCGAAGACCTACGAGGTTTGGTAGCAACTTGATCTCAAGTTTCATGATCATCATCATTAACTTCCTTACTAATTGGTGTAGAAATCATCGAAACTGATTTACGTGATGAACTACTTTCCAATAAGGGAGAAGGTACAATTACCTCATCAAGTTCTACTTTCCTCCCACTCACTTCTTTCGAGAGAAACTTCTTCTCTAGAAAGGATCCATCTTAGCAACGAAAAACTTGCCTTCGGATCTGTGATAGAAGGTGTACCCAACAGTTTCCTTTGGGTATTCTATGAAGACGCATTCTCCGATTTGGGTTCGAGCTTATCAGTGAAAACTTTTTCACATAAGCATCACAACTCCAAACTTTAAGAAACGACAGCTTAGGTTTATCGTTAAACCATAGTTCATACGGTGTCATCTCAACGGATTTAGATGGTGCCCTATTAAACGTGAATGCAGTTGTCTCTAATGCATAACCCCAAAACGATAGTGGTAAATCGGTAAGATACATCATAGATCGCACCATATCATAATAAAGTACGGTTATGACGCTCGGACACACCATAACGTTGTGGTGTTCCGTGGCGTGAGCTGTGAAACTATTCCACATTGTTTTCATTGAAGACAAAACTCAGAACTCAAATATTCATCTCCACGATCGATCGCAGAAACTTTATTTTCTTGTTACGATGATTTTCCACTTCACTCTGAAATTCTTTGAACCTTTCAACTATTTCAGACTTATGTTTCATCAAGTAGATATACCCATATCTGCTCAAATCATCTTGTGAAGGTCGAAAATAACGATACTTGCCACGAGCATCAACACTCATTGGATCGCATACATCGGTATGTATTATTTCCAATAAGTCAAGAGTTTGTTCCATTGTTCCGAGAACGGAGTTTTAGTCATCTTGCCCAAACGGCACGGTTCGCAAGTATCAAATGATTCATAACCAAGTGATTCCAAAGTCCATCAGCATGGAGTTTCTTCATGCGCTTTACACCAATATGACCTAAACGGCAAGCACCACAAATAAGTTGCACTATCATTATTAACTTTGCATCTTTTGGTTTCAATATTATGAATGTATCACCATGATCGAGATCCAATGAACCATTTTCATTGGGTGTGTAACCATATAAGGTTTTATTCATGTAAACAGAACAACAATTTATTCTCTTACTTAAATGAATAACGTATTGCAATAAACATGATCAAATCATATTTATGCTCAACACCAAATAACACTTATTTAGGTTCCACACTAATCCCGAAAGTATAGGAGTGTGCGATGATGATCATATCAATCTTGGAACTACTTCCAACACTCATCGTCACTTCCCTTCAACTAGTCTCTGCTTATTCTGTAACTCCTGTTTGAAGTTACTAATCTTAGCAACCTAACAAGTATCAAATACTGGGGCTACTATAAACACTAATCTCAATAGTATAGGAGTGTGCGATGATGATCATATCAATCTTGGAACTACTTCCAACACTCATCGTCACTTCCCTTCAACTAGTCTCTGCTTATTCTCAGAACTCCTGTTTCGAGTTACTAATCTTAGCAACCTAACAAGTATCAAATACTCGTGGAGCTACTATAAACACTAGTAAAGCACACATCAATAACCTGTATATCAAATATACCCTTGTTCACTTTGCCATCCTTCTTATCCGCCAAATACTTGGGGTAGTTCCGCTCAAAGGACCAGTTCCATTGTAGCAAAAGCACTTAGTCTCGTGCTTAGATCCGACTTGGGCTTCTTCACTCGAGCAGCAACTTGCTTGCCGCTCTTCTTGAAGTTCCTCTTCTTCCTTTGCCCTTTTCCTTGAGACTAGTGGTCTTTGTCAATCATCAACACTTGATGCTCTTTTCTTGATTTCTACCTTCGTCAATTTCAACATCACGAAGAGCTCGAATCGTTTTCGTCATCCCTTGCATACTATAGTTCATCACGAAGTTCTACTAACTTGGTGATGGTGACTAGAGAATTCTGTCAATCACTATCTTATCCGAAGATCAACTCCCACTTGATTCAAGCGATTGAAGTACCTGCATAATCTGAGCACATGCTCACTAGTTGAGCGATTCTCCTCCATCTTTTAGCTATAGAACTTGTTGGAGACTTCATATCTCTCAACTCGGTATTTGCTTGAAATATTAACTTCAATTCCTGAACATCTCATATGGTCCATGACGCTCAAAACGCCTTTGAAGTCCCGATTCTAAGCCGTTAAGTATGGTGCACTAAACTATCAAGTAGTCATCATATTGAGCTAGCCAAACGCTCATAACGCCCGCATCCGCTCCTGCAATAGGTCTGTCACCTAGCGGTGCATTAAGGACATAATCGTTACGCAGAATGAGGATAAACCTCAGATCACGGATCCAATCCGCATCATTGCTACTAACATTTTCAATACAATTTTCTCTAGGAACATATTAAAATAAACATATGAAAGCAACAACGCGAGCTATTGATCTACAACATAATCTGCAAAATACTACCAGGACTAAGTTCATGATAAATTAAAGTTCAATTAATCATATTACTTAAGAACTCCCACTTAGATAGACATCTCTCTAGTCATCTAAGTGATTACGTGATCCAAATCAACTAAACCATGTCCGATCATCACGTGAGATGGAGTAGTTTCAATGGTGAACATCACTATGTTGATCATATCTACTATATGATTCACGCCGACCTTCGGTCTCCGTGTTCCGAGGCCATATCTGTTATATGCTAGGCTCGTCAAGTTTAACTTGAGTATTCTGCGCGCGCAACTGTTTTGCACCCGTTGTATTTGAACGTAGAGCCTATCACACCCGATCATCACGTGGTGTCTCAAAGACGAAGAACTTTCGCAACGGTGCATACTCGGGAGAACACTTCTTGATAATTTTAGTGAGAGATCATCTTATAATGCTACCGCTAATCAAAGCAAGATAAGATGCATAAAGGATAAACATCACATGCAATCAATATAAGTGATATGATATGGTCATCATCATCTTGTGCTTGTGATTCCATCTCCAAGCACCGCCATGATCACCATCGCCACCGGCGCCGACACCTTGATCTCCATCGTAGCATCGTTGTCGCCTCGCCAACTATTGCTTCTACGACTATCGCTATGCTTAGTGATAAAGTAAAGCAATTACATGGCGCTTGCATTTCATACAATAAAGCGACAACCATATGGCTCCTGCCAGCTGCCGATAACTCGTTACAAAACATGATCATCTCATACAATAAAATATAGCATCACGCCTTGACCACATCACATCACAACATGCCCTGCAAAAACAAGTTAGACGTCCTCTACTTTGTTGTTGCAAGTTTTACGTGGCTGCTACGGGCTGAGCAAGAACCGTTCTACCTACGATCAAAACCACAACGATATTTCGTCAAATAGACTCCGCTTTAACCTTCTCAAGGACCGGCGAGCCACACTCGATTCAACTAAAGTGAGAGAGACAGACACCCGCCGTCACCTTTAAGCAACGAGTGCTCGGAGCGGTGAAACCAGTCTCGCGAAGCGTCGCTGTAATGTCGGTCCGGCCGCTTCATCTCACAATACCGCTGAACCAAAGTATGACATGCTGGTAGGCAGATGACTTGTATCGCCCACAACTCACTTGTGTTCTACTCGCACATGACATCAACGCATAAAACCAGGCTCGGATGCCACCGTTGGGGAACGAGTAATTTCAAAAATTTTCCTACGATCACGCAAGACCATGGTGATGGCATAGCAACGAGAGGGAGAGTGTCCGCCCACGCACTCGAGACCGAAGCGAAGCGCTATAACAACGCTGTTGATGTAGTCGACGCCTTCACGATCCGACCGATCCAAGCACCGAACGCACGGCACCTCCGAAGTTCTGCACACGCTCAGCTCGATGACGATCCCCGGACTCGATCCAGCAAAGTGTCGGGATGAGTTCCACAAGACGACGGCGCAGGACGATGTTGATGCTCCACCGACGCAGGGCTTCGCCTAAGCCCGCGACGATATGACTTCACCGCGCAGGGCTTCGCCTAAGCTCCGACGATATGACCGAAGTGGAATATGGTGGAGGGGGCACCGACACGCTAAGGAACGATCCGTAGATCAACTTGTGTGTCATGGGGTGCCCCCTGCCCCGTATATAAAGGAGCAAGGAGGAGGTGGCGGCCAAGGAGGAGGCGCGCAAGGGGGAGTCCTACTCCCACCGGGAGTAGGACTCTCCTTTCCTAGTAGGAGTAGGAGAGAAGGAAGGGAAGAGAAGAAGGGTGCGGCCCCCCTAGTCCAATTCGGACTAGGCCTTGGGGGCGCGAGCCTGCCCTAGGCAGCCCCTCTCTTTCCCAGGGCCCAATAAGGCCCATTACTTCCCCGGTGAATTCCGTAACTCTCCGGTATCTAAAAATACCCGAATCATTCGAACCTTTCCAACTCCAATATAGTCGTCCAATATATCGATCTTTACGCCTCGACCATTTCGAGACTCCTCGTCATGTCCCCGATCTCATCCGGGACTCCGAACTCCTTCGTACATCAAAACTCATAAACTCATAATATAACCGCCATCAAACCTGTTGTGCGGACCCTACGGGTTCGAGAACTATGTAGACATGACCTAGAACTATTCTTGGTCAATAACCAATAGCGGAACCTGGATGCCCATATTGGCTCCTACATATTCTACGAAGATCTTTATCGGTCAAACCGCATAACAACATACGTTGTTCCTTTTGTCATCGGTATGTTACTTGCCCGAGATTCGATCGTCGGTATCCAATACCTAGTTCAATCTCGCTACGGTAAGTCTCTTTACTCGCCCGTAATACATCATCTCACAACTAACTCATTAGTTGCAATGCTTGCAAGGCTTATGTGATGTGTATTACCGAGAAGGCCCAGAGATACCTCTCCGACAATCGGAGTGACAAAACCTAATCTCGAAATACGCCAACCCAACAAGTACCTTTGGAGACACCTGTAGTACTCCTTTATAATCACCCAGTTACGCTAGTGACGCTTGGTAGTACCCAAAGTGTTCCTCCGTAAACGGAGTTGCATAATCTCATAGTTACAGGAACATGTATAAGTCATGAAGAAAGCATTAGCAACATACTAAACGATCAAGTGCTGCTAACGGAATGGGTCATGTCAATCACATCATTCTCCTAATGATGTGATCCCATTAATCAAATGACAACACATGTCTATGGTTAGGAAACATAACCATCTTCGATTAATGAGCTAGTCTAGTAGAGGCATACTAGTGACTATCTGCTTGTCTATGTATTCACACATGTATTATGTTTCCGTTAATACAATTCTAGCATGAATAATAAACATTTATCATGATATAAGGAAATAAATAATAACTTTATTATTGCCTCTAGGGCATATTTCCTTCACCACTAGCATCCGCCACGGCGGATTCACCGCATTGGTTCTTGACCCAATCATTGACGGATTTCACCTCACTAGAGTCCTCGATGGATCATGGGTAGCAGCCTGAACCTCGCTTTATCGTGATACAAGGCGCAAAATGGGCATAGACCCTCAAGGATTAAACTCACAAAGACGCACCTTTAAAGGCGCCATACCAGTGTAGAGGCCAATTGTACAGGCTCAGCTACACTCGGTGATCTTCGGATCCCGGATAACTTCCGGCGAAGAGTGAATCTTCGACATAGTCCTGTTCCGCAGCGGCTATCACGCGACCGCTTGGACGAACCGCACGGTAAAGTTCAATGCGGTGCCGCGACCACGCTGCACCTCAAGCTCAAGATGCCAGCCCTCAAGGAGTAATCACGGTCAATGGAAACATCGAACGCCTTCTCCGAATGGAGGAGCACATGGCG
The DNA here is from genome assembly GCA_021605205.1 of Aegilops longissima. Classification (NCBI taxonomy): domain Eukaryota; kingdom Viridiplantae; phylum Streptophyta; class Magnoliopsida; order Poales; family Poaceae; genus Aegilops; species Aegilops longissima. The sequence continues at coordinate 523,503,949 of CM038679.1, forward strand.
TTCCTCGCGACGGAGGTGCAAAGCAGCCTCTCACGCCAATTCTCAAGTCCGCTATTAAATGTCCGGACACCGCTGC